>JAKSZP010017119.1:0-267722 GCA_022478985.1 Massospora cicadina
AATTCTGTCAATAAATCTGACAAAGCGCGCCATCACCTAAATCTTCTTGCCTATGTTTGCTGAATGGATTATTTGGTCTCCCAATCCCACCACGTGGCAGCGGATCATAAATGTGATAATCCGCCCTGCCCCTGATGACAAACCTGCTGCTTCATTAGTTTTCACACATATGTTAAACAGAGACCCTTCTGTCCGTTCAGTCGCCAAGTCCACCAAAACTGCTCCCCAGTTGGAGCAGCCCCAAGGCCTCCCTGGCCCATTGCGCATGGGTTCAGCTTCCAAACCTGCCCCTGCCACTGTGAGTCCAGCCCACCAGCGGGACCTAGAGCGCCCCCTCCAGGGGAAGCTCAGTCCTAGCCCCTCTCATGGGGTTTACTATACCTCCTCACATATTTCCAACAACGTGGCGGCCTCTGTGCCAGCCCCTGCTGGCGCGCAAGCCTCCCCACCTGAATCTGAAGGCCAGCAACCACAAACCCTGGAGGAGTCGTCATCCTCCCTTCCTCTCCCACCCTTGAGGGGTTGCCCTCACAAGACTCACGGTTGCTCCCAATGCAACCATCTGGTTTGCCTTGAGGGCCTTCAGCACGTTACTGAACGTTTGCTTTCCTCACATCTCCTATAAAGCCCCACTTATATTAGTCACCTAGACCGCTATGCCTCTGGCATTCTAGGGCCTCCACTGGGTTCTCATGCACCCTGACTGGGAGCCCAGTCTAGTTCTTAGTCGAATCTGTAACAAGGTCAAGCCCTCATGATTCTGAACTTAGTTCAGAATTCTTTCTTATTTCCTGCCTTTTTGTGGATTTTTCTGGTGGCCTCGGAACCATCTTTGCCTTGTTTTATCTGGTATCTTATGAAGAACCAAGTTTTTGTATCTTTAACAAAAAGATTGGTTTTCAGGGCTCTGGTTCTCCAGAATAACTTGGGCTTTTTTCTATGTATGGTTTTCAGGGCCATTATACTATTGGGATTAAATTCGTCCACGTGTTTATATTGTAAAAATAAAAAATTCAAGGCTAATTTTGGGGTTGAATCCTCGCTTACCTGTAGCTTTTCTTGCTTTCAAATTTCCCTAGATCTGAGGTTGAATTAATGAGTATGATGAGTCAAAACACTTACCTCAAGGGAACCTCATATCAGACAATTGTTTGGCGTTGATTTATCCACCACAGCAGGATGTTGGTCAAAAACTGAGATGTTTTTGACCGTTTCATTATTAGAAACTCCTTATGCTGGTAGCACGCCACCAGATCCCCAGTTCAGCAAACCTTGATGGTCACTTCAGGTCCTGGGTGTCGAATAACCAGCATTAGGGGGAGCCAGTGACTGATGGCCAACCCTGGACCTGAAGCAATCAATAGTCAAATCCCACTGGGGTTTCTCCTTCACCAGGGATCTGGTTGGACAAGGTGACCTGAACTAGTAGGCCTCTTACCCCATGGTCAGCCCACCCTGTATGGGATAACCATCCAGCCCCGCGTTGGGCATGTTTCCTCACAGGTGCACTGGCTTTTTAGTCCAGTTTTGACTTCATTTTTGTCGCGGAAGCCCTCAGGGTGGTTACCCCTGCTATGGACACCCTTTATGGGGGCTCCTTCTTATCATGGGGTGATGTTACAGTCTGGTCAAACTAACTGTTACATTTTAATTTAAGATTTGAAAATCTGAATCTCGAGTCAAAACGTTTTTTGGGGGTTTGTGGTTTATGCAGGGTTTGGCGCTGGGCTTTGCCCCCCAGGGCTATTCTGTATGCCTTTATGGGCCTAAAGAATAGTGTGAGAGGGTTTTTCCAGAAGGGCGACCTTAAAAGGTTAGCCCACATGATTCTGAACTCAGTTCAGAATTGTTTCTTATTTCCAACCTTCTCATGGATCTCTCTGGCGGCCTTGAGGCCACCCTTTCTTGTCTTACCTGATATCCCACAAAAAACTGAGTTTTTGTATCCATAACAAAAAAGTTTGGTTTCCAGGGCTTTGGTCTGTCAAAATAACTTGGGTTTCTTATGTGTGTGGTTTGCAGTGCCGTTATATCATTAAGATTAAATTTGTCCACCTGTTTATTTTATAAATAAGAGATCAAGGCTAATTCTGGGGCAAATCCTCTTTTTAACTGTGTTTTCTTTTCTAGCTTTCAAGTTTTCTTAGATCTGAGGTTAAATTGGTGAGTATGATGAGTCAAAACACTTACCTCGAGGGAACATCATATCAGATAATTGTTTGGCGTCAAATTGATTCACCACGGCAAGAAGGTGGTTGAAAACTAGGACGTTTTTAACTGTTACATGTATTTTGCATTCTTTTTTATGATTTGAAACTAGGTAGCGAGCTTCTTAATCATGGAAGACATCAACATTTCCCAGAACAAACAATAGTTCACATAGATTTAGTATTTTTTTCAGTAGTTTCAGAACATCTCCAAGTGTGCTTTGTTTAGGGCTTCAGCATGGAAATGGTATCCATGGAGGAGAAATTTCATGACTTCTTTAGCGTATTTGGGGGGGTACACTGGCCATTCTATCTACTGACTTAGAGGTTAGAGGATCTACGTGAACAAGCTTAAAGCAGGATCTTTAGTTTCCTCATTCAAAATGCTGAGGTGGAAGTGGTAGTGGGGGGCTCTCCTGAGTTCATGAGTTGGGGGATATTTGTCCCCAAGCTGAAGGTGAAGCGATTGTTATCCTGAATCATGGTTTTTAATTCTTTGTGTTCTTCTATGGTGTCATTGAAAGTTCCCCCTGTAGTGAGAACCATATGTTGCAATTTTGGACTGCAACTAGGCAATATAGGCACAGGTATATCTACACTTCAATTTGGTACAATTGTGTGAAGACAGCGTACCTTTAAACAAACGTTAAGCTTAATATGATATAAGTGTTTATTAGAGATAGATTCTCCAAAATCGCCATAGTCTCAGCAGGTATTGCCAACTTGGAGATCCTTTGTCAATGATGTTCTTCATAGTGTGCATTGCCACATCTATTTTATCTTCATGTGTGCCAACATTTTTTATACCTCAACCTCTAGTCAGTCAACTTACTCCATAGCCCCCAAACCTTCTAGAGTCTCCTCCTTATTGTCCACTAACAATGGTGGACTAAGCAGTCTGAAACTTAACGTTGCTTTCTCCTAAGTTGGACAGATACTGGGGTAATAGTTTAGTCTCAGTAACATTTTCAAAGGTATCCTTCATGTAAAGTTTGCAAATCTTTACATCAGGGCTCTGCTAGTTTGACAGGCCACACAGTATGAGGACGGCTGGCCCTTGCTGTTTCGCCTTCATTGGCATACCTTAACACCACAAATCTGCAGGGCAACCCATCAACCCAGAAGGCCAACAACTTCACCTTGGCGAATTGACCACTCTTGGGGTGTACCAATGATCCTCAGCCCCCTTCCCGAGCAGCCCAACCCCTTGATTCTTCACCCTCATGGTCAATTGCTGGCCCCTCTTTGGTGTGCACTGGCAAGTCTGTCCCCATCATGGGCAGCCAGACTCCCTTGCAACCTCACCCTCATACCCAATGGCCCTCAGTCCATCGTTGTGGTGGATAGTTAGCCTAGTTACCACAGGGCTTCCTTGTAGTGTTGAGGTATGGGAGTTGGTAGTATTGACCACTCCAGGTGCATTACCCAGCACCTACCTTGGGGATCTCCAGTCCCATCTTCACTAAAATACAGGCCTTACTACTAACAACTAATGAAAATGGTGCGAGAGAACTTTCTTTATGAGGTAAATTAAAGTATTTATACTTAGGCGTTTCAGTGGCAATACACTTCCCGCCTATCAACAATCATCAGCATTCATCTCTGACATTCCGTCCAATCATCAGTGCTTCCGCTGGCAACTGTTCACTCATAATTCATGCCAATTGAGCACTAAATATTAGTTCAACTCATCCTCAGCATCAGTCGCTGGTCAATAATATATAAATTCCTATTTTAAACTTCCTCAAATATCCTCAGCTTTTAGTCGCCAGAAATAAAGAACTTATGGCAGCAGAATGGTCATCACTCACTTGATTATCAGAACCCTCAGCACTAAAGCCAGCAATATGATTATCCTCAGCAAAAATCGCCAGTTAATACTAAAGAAATACATGATTGGATCATCCTTGGCATCAATCACCAGTGACCTAAACACCTTGACATAAAATTGGCAACCCACCTTTAAACCTTTATCAATTAATCATATGATTTATCCTTGGCATTTGTCACCAGTAAATCCTCCTAATAAATATATCTATTTTGTCAATTATCCTTAGCTCCCAGTCGCCAATAAATAAAAACACTAATTAACTACTAAAGACCATTCTTAATACTTTTCCAATCCAGTATAATCATCAAAATATCTCAACTCAACCTAATGGGGAGCACAAATTGGCATAATCCTATTAAAATATTATTGAAGCGCGGTAATTAGTTGATCTGCCAGCTCCAGTTAATGTTGACCCCAATTTTGATAATAATAGGAGTCTATCTGGTTACTTTTCTGACAACACAACTATTGCTTCTTGATATAAATATAACTAAATAATTCTAATAATCGGATTAAGAAAATGGAACAGGTTCAAGGGACTAAGCAAGTGGATAAGGGTCAATATGCTGAAACTTGAGATTGTACAAATTTTACTAAGTAAAAGCTTAATGTTGGGTCAAAATTGTAGCAACATATCTGTTGGTGGATGATTGAGATCGATCTTTTAAAGGATTTAGATACAGGAAAGGGTAAAGGTGAGGTTTAAAGGGTATTGGGGGTAGTAGGGCATGTGGCGATACCTTATGATTGGTCAAACCCAAATCTCAACGCTCATCCAGTCATTGGGAGATTTAGGGGAGATATTGTGCGTTGTGTCAATGGCCTGCATACTCCTTGCAAAATATTATCCAGCTGGTTGTGTAGGGAGCGCATAGCATCCACATTTTTCTGGTTTTATTAATATACCTCCATAATTAAAGCATGATGACAGACTATAATCATATATTTTGAAATTCGTACTGTGGGTTGAATATACCCCATGATGTATTGGTCTAGATGTTAAATGCTATTTTATAAAGGATGCTATAAACTATAGTTCATGCCACAAAACTGCTCATATTCTTGCCATAACTGGTATTAGATGTGCTATAATAGGTAGAATAGGGATGGAAGGAGGGCAGTCATTTGTGGTTAAATGATTGGAATCCCAATAACAGCGTTTTCCCAGTATGATGAATCTGCTCTTGGGGTAAAGGTGCAAGAATAAAATCCTTAAAATTGAGGAGCGTATCTCCATCCTATTTGGGCTAAAAACAGCTGAGAAGGGCATGGCGGATTGATGTGTAACAATGGCTAATTGTTTTAGTTTTTTTCTGCATTAGACTCCATTGTGTTGGTAATATAATTGAACGAGTGCCCCCAGTAGTGAGCACCATGATATAGTGCCTGGGGATGCACACTATTGCTTGAATAGGAGCTATTTATTAGAACTTGCTCAATCTTATTGATCTTATGACCTCTGTCCACTTAAAAATGTCTTCTTTCTTGTAAAAGAGGTATAAGCTGATCAACTTCCAGTCAGTGGACTGTAATACAACTTAAATTCAGGTAAAAGTTATATTTTCTTAAATCAGAGGAATATCTGTACTCAATTCGTCAGTCTCAATTGATGATCAATTAACAGTAAGTACAATCAGCATAATGATAACAAGAGTACTAAATTATAAGCAAACGATTTGATAAATTTAAGTACATGTCATGACCTGATGACGTAAATGGAGGGTACCCAATGCAATGATAAAGATTGTTGTCAGGAGGCCAAAAAAGTGAAGTTGGAAGGCCTTCCTGACCTCAAGCACACTCTAGACCTGCGCTGGGTTCAGGCCAGGTACGCCAGATTGGCCTAGGGGATGTGCGCAATTCTCAGCCCCGTGTGGAAGAAAAAGCATTAAAATGAACTAGTTATTTTGTCATTGGCAATGGTTTGGTTCAATTAATCAGTGAACGGGGTTTTGAATCCATTCAATTTTATAAATTTAAAATTGGGTCAGCCATGTCTGCAATTAATCACTATAGATCGGTCAATCTCTTGATTTAGCACCCTGGCCAATGGAGGTGTGCACTCATTGGTGCACCAGGGCTTAGCAACGATTGTCAGACATTTGCCTCCCAGGCCTCAGCAAAAGAATGTAGTGGGTCAAAATCTTCCTAGATGGGGAAATTTCAGCCATTTATGGGTTGGCGATAATCTGAAAAGCAATTTATTAAATATTAAAAATGATTTTGAGGAAATTAGCCAAAAGACCCTGGCTGATTCTCAGTGGAACCCCATTAATCAGGGTAACACCATTTTGATACCTGCACGGGCGCCAAAAGTAAAATTGACCAGTTGGAACACACTGACAACATGATGAACTATGGGGCAACCAGTGGAAGGTACTCCCTCAACCATCACCAAGTCACTCAAAGCACCTACGCGGGGACCCCCTTTTATAGGGGTGGCAGAGGTCCCCCAAGGTGAAAATACTTTCTCTAGTGGTGATTGGTTGAAGTACATCAAAACCCTACTGCATGGGTACATTCTGCCTCAAAACCCCACTTACCCTTTTCCTAAAAAATAACTCACATTTCCCTCGATCTAATAGGAGTGTTTAGCATATTTCCTAATTAGGAAAACGTTGAAGCTATTCTGAAACTATCCTCAAATTCCCCCAACCCTCAAAAATCAGTTTAAATATGATTTGGGCAGATATTGAGGGGATTAATTTCTCATTACTCCATCATATTAATAAAATACTAAAAACCCAAGTTTTTTATTAGTTTAAATTTATTAAAAAGTATTGATTATTTTGTGGAATCCAGCGGTGTTAATACCAGCGAGCACCTAAAAAAGCTGGATTCCTACAAAATGGTTCTCACTACAGGGGACACCTGTACTCAAAAATTAGTTGCTCTTGAAAAGAAGCTAGTAAGCGTCTCATCCCGCCTTAAGGCGCTTAAGTAGCACTCATCTCAACGCCCAGCTATAAAAAAACCCCTCTTCGAGACAAGCTCACACCTGGTGAGGGCAGTATAGCTTCCTTCATCTATGTTTATGAATCTGCAATGGAAGGAGCAACTGACCAACAAAAAATCCAGTATGTTCTTCCCTGCTTAAGCCGTTTAGCTCAAGAAATCATGGTCCCTTCCATAGTCAACCTCAGCACTTGGGCAGAGGTTAAGAAAGCGCTTATTGATGAGTTTAGCTCCAAACAGAGTTTGCAACGACAGAAACAGGCCTTTGTGTGCCTTAGATTGCAAGAGGGAGGATCTATTACCTCTTATGTTAAGCTCTTCTATACAAAATCTCAACCTCTGTTGCTTGCCAAAATGTTCTCTCTTGATGAGGCAATTGCAGCTATCTTGGCTGGCTTAGCATCTCATCCTTCATTAGTGATGCATCTCTCTTCCATAAAATGCACTTTCACCACTTTATGAGATATCAAGGAGGCCTTATTAGCGGTTGCTGATATGTATGAGCTTGCCCCTATCCAAGGACGTTTGAGTCACGCAGTTACGCCAACTAAGTTAGTTTCTACTACTGCTGTTACCCTTTGGAAACCTGCTCTTATAACGTTGCCAGCACAAACGGTTACTCATTCCTATAACAAAAAGCAGATGGTACTGGCTGTGATAAGGCAGTGCATCCCTGCATCTTCAGATCAAAATACTCATTTGGTGAAAGTTGTTGACCCTTTGCCTTGTCTATCTTCTTCTTCAGAGAGCATTCTCAATTGGTTTCAAATCCTGCTCTTCCGCATAAACCCCTTTCTTGGGCCCCAATCACTCCCACTAACAGTGGGTTAAATGACCAGGTCAAAAAGGCTAAACCACCTGTTTCACAAAATCACCCAGCCACTGAAAAACCCAAAGCTGTTGAAGATATAGTATCAGCTTCTCATTTGGATAACTCTAGGCTGAAGCCTATCTCTTTGGGGCAGCACTAACCTCCTGCTTCGAAAGTTGAAACTCAAGCAGTGGAGGTTCCAACGCCTCCCCCAAAAATAAATAAAGTGGAAAAACAACCCCTTGAATTATCCTCCCATAAGGGTAGGCCTGATCCTACCCCACCTCCTATGGGCTCCCTAACCTGCATTGATAACCTATCTGACGACAAGTCTGAGGGGGTGATGAAGATGTTGGTCATTACGTTTTAGGAGCCCCAGGTGGAGTGGAGGTACCTGATTGTCTAAATCTGGAGAATCAATTGGCTAAAATACCTCGTCACACTTATCTTTGGCATATGATAAGGGGTCTCGAGGTTATTGACACTGCTAGTGACGTGGACCAATTCATTGCCACGTTTCTTTGACATATCCAGAGTGTTCTTACATTGCAGACTATCCAGGATAAATACCCTGAAACTGCAAAACGCCTTGCCTCCACTTTTCATCTATAAGAAGTCCTCGCTCTTCCCCCTCCTTGAGGGGTACTTTAACTAAAGTGGAGTTCATTGTTAATGGAGTGAAGGTTAAAGCTATACTTGACACTGGGTATCCGGTAAACGTTGTGTCAACAAAGCTCATGAAGAAAATTAAGATGACCCCTGACCTGGACTATACTCAGGAGTTTGGAACAGCTGGGCCAAACAACACCAGCGCCATTGGAGCCTACTCTTCTCTTCCCATACGATTTGGGAAGCTTCTCTTGTTGGCTCCAGCAGTGGCTTTGACTAAAAATACCTACGACTTACTCATTGGAACCTAATTTATGCTTGAATTTGAAGGTGTTATTAATTTGAAGCAGGGCTATCTCTCCCTGCTTAACTATGAGGTTCCTCTGATTCTGTCTAATAATGAGCTCTATAAAAAGGATTATGTTTGCACAGTTAAGTACCCTCCTCCGCTTTATCCCTGCATTACGCCACAGCAGGAAGGCATACCAAATTGTTACCTCCTTCAGTGGATGCATCGGAGGGTATCCCTTTCTATGCTTCTGAAAGAGGTGGTCATTAAGGCTGGTGAACAAAGGGCAGTTGACACGAAAATTACTATGAAAATCCCTCACAACTGCCTACTGCACCTCATCAGTATAGATGGAGTTAGTCCTTCTGAGCCAAGAGTTTTTCCAGACGTGTTAGACCCTGCCTATCATTGTCCTATTATCCTGTTGCTGGAAAATCTCACCAAGAAGGATATGGTGGTAAAAAAGCATCAGGAGATCGTAAGAGGCCTGTTGATACCCGTTGATGACATCAAGCAAGTCCATTGTATTGGGTCTATGGCAGATATGGTCTTACCTGCTGATCACTCTATATGTACCCTACCATCTGTTCAAATCTCCGATGAACTAACCCCAGCTGAGTTGGATAAAGTCCACGCCTTACTTGAGGCCTATAGCGACATTTTCTTAAAATCTGACAATGAATATGAGCATATGAAAGGGTGGATGCATACTTTTATCGTTGGTGATGCTAAACCTGTTCACTCCAAGCCCTACTGCAAATCAAAAGTTGAGGAGCTACAGATGCGGATGGAGCTCAAACAACTGCTGGATGCAGGATTGCTGATGCCGTCACAAAGCCCTTGATCCTCTCCCCTTATATTAATAAAGAAGAAAAATGGAGGTCATTGGGTAATGATGGACTACCATATATTAAACAACCTTACCAAGAAGGATATTTACCCTATCCCTCACATTGATGACGCTCTGTACAACTTTCTGAGTCTAAATAATTCTCCTCCATGGACCTGGCTAGCGGTTATTAGAAAATGGACCTTTCTCCACAAGACTAGGAGAAATGTGCTCTTATCTGCAGTGAGCGTCTCTTCCAGCCTACCCGTCTTCCTTAAGGATTGTGTAACACACCTGCCACTTTCCAGCGAGCAATGGATCATATCATGCAAGATCTAAAATTAAGCTGCGTCATTGTCAATCTCGATGATATCACAGTCTTCTCTAAGACTTTCAATGAACATCTCACATATCTACAAAAGATGTTTCAACGCTTGCTGGCTTCTGATATCAAATAAAAGCCCTCTAAATGCACATTTTTCCAGAGGAAGCAGGATTTCCTTGGACACTCTATCTCTCAAAATGGGATAAAGCCGCTTCAAGATAAAGATGAGCAATATCCAAGATGCCTGCACCCAAAACCCTTTGCGACATCCAGGTATTCTTTGGGATGATGGTGCATTAACATCAATTTATACTAAAATTCGCGCAGCTCAGTGAGCCCCTAGTACGGCTCTTAACTAAGAACACACCTTTCCATTGGGGTGCTGAACAAAAAGCCACCTTTGAGACCCTAAAGGCACTGTTACAAAAACGACCAATACTCTGCCACCCTGATTATAGCAAACCCTTCGCGTTGTTCATGGATGCCTCTGACTACGCTGCTGATGCTATATTAGCTCAGTTGGATGAGCATGGAGTCAATCATCCTGTCTCTTTACTTTAGCAAAATGCTTTCAATAGCTGAGCGTAATTATAGCTTCACAGAAATTGAGTGCTTGGCTGTCCTGCTTGCTGTCAAACACTACCAACCATTCCTATATGGGACTCCCTTCAAAGTAATTACAGATCACGCTTCATTAAAGTGGTTGTAAAATATGAAAGATCCCACAGGGCGGTTGTCTTGCTGGGCTCTTAAGCTCCAGCATTACAATATGACCAATGAGCACCGAGCTGGGACACGCCATATGAACGTTGATGGGCTGACACGGCTGCCTGTCCTTCACCTTGACAATAGCGAAGCTGAGCGGTTGCATGACCTCCTAATGACTCCTGACGCATGGTCTGATGAAGATAAACCAGTACAGAAAATTCTCGCTCAGCACTCTCGAAATACAAATGTGGAGAATGGCAAATTATATAAGAAAGTAGGAGTAAATTGGTTGCCTTACCTCCGGCCATCTGATCGAGTGCCTGTCATTTTAGAGTCTCACACTCTTATGGGGCATGGCGGAGTACGCAATACCTATGAGTGGATAAAAGAGCGGTACTTTTGGGAGGGCATCATGGAAACCATAACTGAAGTCTTGGACGCTTTCCTAAGCTGTAAAAAACAAACCAGTTCAAGACCCAATATCATTATCAACCTACGATGACCCACCAACCCTTCCACACCATAAGTCTGGATGTGGTAGGTCCTCTTCTTCAAACTACAGGTGGAAACCTATATATTTTGGTTGGTATTGATCATTTCACCAAGTGGGTTAAAGCTGTTGCTCTTCCTGCTCAGACTGCTAAAACCATGGCCATGTTTTTACACCAGTACATCTTCACCTGGCATGGGTGCCCCAGGTCCTCCTATGTGACAATGGGAAAAACTTTACTTCCTGAGTGGTAAAGCTCCTTACCACTTATATGGGAGCTTAACAACTCTTCTCAGCCCCATATAACCCATCCACAAATGGTGCGTTATAAAGAGTTAATGGGACCCTGGTCTCAACATTATGCAAAATGGCCACTTTCAACCCTCTCCACTGGGATCTTCATTTACCCAGTGCACTCATGGCCTACCATATTAGCTATAATCGCATCCTCAAAATGTCCCCCTTCTGGGTGTTATATGTGTGAGATGTGGGTGCCAGCACTATTAGCTAAGGATATTTTCTCTGATTGGACTGATCCTGAACAAGTCATGAAAAAGTTGGCTCAACACATCATCCAAGTTACAAGCAGAGGCCATGACTAACTTAGTTAAGACTGTTACCAAAGAAGGCCAAGCTGCGAATGAGCTTAGGGACCCTCTCCCCTCATTCCAAGTATCTGACTTGGTACTTTATTATCATAACCAAATCACATCAAGAAGTGAAAAGCTTGGTTCTGTCTGAGAAGGGCCTTTCTCAGTCACATATAAAAGAGGGGATGAGTATTCTATCAAATCTCTCTCCTCCAGACTCACCATCAACCGTGTTCATGGCCGTTTCCTTCGTCCCTACTCACCCCCCAACATTCTTGAGGAAGGTAATGTTGTACATTTTCCTCCCAGGCCTCAGCAGAAGAATTTTGTGGGTTAAAATCTGCCTAGGTGGGGAAATGTCAGCCATTTACAAGTTGGCAATGAGCTAAAAAGCAATATATTAAATATTAATGATTATTTTGAGGAAATCAGCCAAAAGACCCTAGCCAATTCTCGGTGGAACCCTGTTATCAGGGTAACACCATTTTGACACCTGCGCAGGTGCCAAAAGTAAGATAAACCAGTCAGATTACAATGACCACATGATGAACTATGGGGCAACCAGCGGAAGGTACTCCCTCAACCATCACCAAGTCCCTCAAAGCACCTACGCAGGGACCCCCCTTTTATAGGGGTGGCGGAGGTCCCCCAAGGTGAAAATACTTTCTCTAGTGGTGATTGGTTGAAGTATATCAAAACCCTACTGCATGGGTACATTCTGCCCCAAAACCCCACTTACCCTTTTCTTAAAAAGTAACTCACATTTTTCTCAATCTAACAGGAGTGTTTAGTATATTTCCTAATTTGAAAAGCGCCAAATCTATTTTGAGATTATCCCCAAATTCCCCCAACCCTCAAAAACAGTTTAAATATTAATCGGATGGAAATTGAGGGGATCACTTTTCTTATCACCCCATCATTACTAATAAAATACTTTAAAACCCAAGCTTTTTTATTAGCAAAAATTTGTTAAAAATTATCGATTCTTTTGTGGAATCCAGTGGCGTTAGCACCAGCGCGCCTAAAAAAGCTGGATTCCTACACCGCTTCCTCCAATGGACAATTCCCCTCTAATTGCTTAAATATGTTTCTTTGAGACCAAACTTTCTTGTTGGTTAACTTCTTACATTAAACATTCCCTATTATCTTACGTTTTTTATTATGGTTCCTTGGGCAAACCTGTGTTCAGAAATCTTTGAGGAGGTCTCCAACAACTTTGGCCATTATATCCTATCTCAATTAACTAAAGTTTCTGGTGCACCTTTGTGTCATTCTGATCCCTCCAGATTGAAGCACCCAAGCCCCCTAGCACCAATTTACAATTGGTCATGGACTCCCCCTTGGTATTACCCAAGTTTTGTTATTTCTTAGTTATATTATCCTGTATACCACGTTGTACACCCTTACACTGGGTCCCTTCTGCTCCGGCACCCTCCATAGTGCCCTGTTTCCCATCCTACTAATAGCTAGTTCCCTGGAGGTGTGGGTGTGCATCCTGAACCACCTCTCTGGGGACTGAGAGTGTTACAGACACTCTCTTGACATTAGTCAACCAACCTTTTATTTTATGTGCATCATAATTATCAATGTGGGATTTTCTTTATGTGTAAACTGGGTGCGCTGGCCATTTTTCATGGCCAATATGTTTCTCACTAAAGTTTTCTCATTTGGTTTTGTATTGGTGCGTCTTGGCGTTATTCTTCAACTGCCAACTGGGAAGTGCCCACCCTTCCTGCTTGTACATGATGGTCACAGACTTTTCGTGATCCTGTTGTTGTGATTCCCCATCTTTCCCCCAAGATGTACTCTGAAATTCAACAGTCACTGGCTTCCCTCTCGCCAGAATCTTCTTTGGATAGTAACAAATTTTTTGGTTCTCGTCCACCCTCACGTGAGGTGTATTTGCTATATCAGCTGTCTCCAGAGGCTGTTGACTGGGTTTTCACAGTTTTATGCACACATCCACTTTTGTGGAGCTCAGTGGAGGGTTTGGAGCGTGTCCTGGAGCAACATTATCCAGTTGTGTTGTTCATCCACAACTTCTATGAGTTCTTTTCTCTGCGCAAAGATGGTCACCCAGTGGAAAATATTTGAATGAATTTTGTGACAAAGCACAGGCTCTACCATTGCCTGACGTTGTTAAAACTTCATTTCTCTGTTCTACCTTGGACCTCCTCGTGATAAAATTCCCAATTTAGAAGTCCCCCTCAACTATTTCTCAACCAATTGAAGCTCTTTGGGGATTTTTTCCCGCCCCAATCCAGAAGTAGCCAGGTAATTTAGCCTTCATTGTTCACCCAGGGCAGCCCCTATAAATATGGGCCCCAAAAGTCACGCACGCCCCTCAAAAAGGAGGAATCTTATCCATCTAAACCTTTGAGTTCCAACAAATTTGAAGGCGAATAGGGGTCTAGCCCTGAGTTTAAATTAAATGTTTCAGATGATTCCGCTGCAATGATGTCACCTGCATCTGCCCCTATAATTACAGTGACCACGACTAGTATTTTCCCTTGATTGGGGCAGAGACCCCCCATCGATTCCCTCCCCGTTTCAGCAGAATTTGAGTGTCTGGGAGAGTCTAGACCCAAATCTATTAAACCGGATCAATACTAACTATTTCTTTGCACCACATTTCCGCAGTGCAGAAAAAAGCATCAACTAAGGGCTTGGTGGTGATGGCCCTGGATAATGAAGAACACCTGGCCATTGGAGCCAGTATGGGGTTGTTGAAGCTGATAAACGCGTCTTATAATGCAAATGACATACAAGAAAACAAGCCTTTTATTAGCTCTCATGGCTCTGACGAGGACCACATTTCAGTATATCAAATATCTCCTGAGAACCCCCTCTTGACCTCTACCATGATCCACAGAACTCAGGAGGTGGTAAATGATCTATGTTTGAAATATGAAACTGTTTATGCAACTGCTGAAGATGTGGTGGGATATGTGGCCTCAGTAGTAAGAGTGGCCAATTATCCCTCCACATTTTATGATTCAAAACCATAGCTTGGATCATGCTTATTCCCAATGAAGAGTTTTCTGAAGAAGTGTTAGCGTTTTCAGCGTTGATAAAGTTCATTTTTGCATATTTTTTGACGAGTGCTATCCTTTCATCCCCTTTAGAAAATCAGCACACCAATTTTGGTGGATACGGGAGCCTCTAAGAATTTTATTGACCAAGACCTAGCTGACTAACTTGAGCTTAGTTACTTTCCAGGTGATATGGTTAGGGGAGGGGCTTTTCAAGGTATTCCCACACTGAAGGTTCTAGGGTTAGTGGATTATTAAGTGGGCAAGTATCTTTTGTCAGAAAGTTTAAAGCAATCAAAAACCTTCTGTATCCCATTATTTTGGGAGTAAAGTGGTGGTGAAAGTTTTACGTCAGGACCAACTTGAAAGACAACACTTGTTTTTAACATTAAACAATGGTCATATAGTAGTTGTCTCTTTGTCTGAGGCTAATTCTCAGGGCGATATAACCCACTGGCCCAATATCCACGCTCTCAATTTTTTCTCCATTGCTGAAGCCCTCTGTGGAGGTTTCCCTACCTTCCTGTCTGGAGGGGTTGGAATCTTTGTTTGATGCGTCTTCAGCCAATGTATTACATACTCATTCAGAGTTTGATAGCAAGTTCAAACTCACTGTTGATCTGGTGCGTATATCTTCTTCCATTTACACTTTGACTGTATGGGAGGAAGAGGCGTTGGATGTGTGGGTGAAGGAACAGTTAATTAAAGGGGCGATTTTTCAGCGTACCTCCCCAGTATGCTCCACAATTCTCTTTGTGGATAAAGTTAATGGTACTTTACGCCAATGCGTAGATTATGGGAACCTAAACAACGTCACTGTTCTAGATTTACATCCCATCCCCTTGGACTCACAGATGGCACGCTATGTGGAGAAGGCTAAAGTCCTCTCCAAACTGGATTGCTTAATTGCATTCAATCAGATCCGGATCAAGAAGGGCCAGAATTAGCTAACTGCATTCCATACCAGAAAAGGAATTTTTCAATTTCGGGTTATGCCCTTTGGGCTTAAGAATGCCCCTGCTATCTTTCAACGCCATATTGATGCGGCGTTGGGGACCTTCTGGAGGTATGCGCGGTTGCCTACATGGTTGATATTCTGGTGTTTTCCCCTAATTATGAGTCCCATGCAGTACACCTTTGGCAAGTGGTGGATAGGTTAAAGGCAGCCAACCTTACGCTGAAGATCAGCAAATGTGAATTCTTCAAGCCCCAGGTCACATTTCTGGGCAACGTCATGTTTGACCAAGGACACATGATAACTCAATACAAGGAGAAGACTATTTATAATTGGATCACCCAACTTCAATTAAGGAATTGAGGAGTTTTTTGAAGACGTGTACGTTTCTAAAGAAATTTACGCCCAATCTTTCTGAGGTGGCAGCGCCTCTGTATAAGGAGAATGGAGCTAAAGTGCTCCATTGGTCCCCCTTTTAGAGGATGTTTTTTAAGCAGTAAAGTGCAACCTGTTGTCCACGTCCATCCTTCGTCATGTAGATCCTGAAAATTAGTCCATTGTGTCTACTGATGCCTCCAACTTTGCCAGCGGCTGCCTTAAAAAATAGGTGAAGATGAAATAGAGCATCCAGTGAGATATTTTTCAGTAAGATGTATTTTACAGAGTTAGATTACGCCGTATATGATAAAGAGTTATTAGCAGTGGTTGAGGTGCTGAATTACTGACGGCATCATTTTCATGGCTCATCCCAACCCTTCCGCCTATGTACAGATCACCATGACTTACTGTATTACCATGCACCTCATGTCTTACCCCACACAGTAAACCCGCTTGCATGAGACCCTAGCCCAATTTGTGTTTTTCTATGAGTTTACTAAGGGCGAGGAGAATGGTTTGGCAGATGCTTTGAAACGCAACCCTGCACTAGCTCCCAATCCTATGGGGTAGAGGTGCATAATACCCAGTTGATTCTGCCAGGTAAAATTGTGTTTCAACTTTCCTCTTCCTTGGCCCATGAGTCAGCGAACGCTCCTCTAAAAAAGCAGAAGAATACAGTATGTTCAGAAAGGTATTCCTTTCTCGACCTATGTCATCTTAATATACTATAGTCTTTGCCAAGACGCATTGAATCAGGAGGACATCACCAGACGTTACCACGTAAAGGATGGGTTGGTGTGATTTTAGGGGTGCTTTTAGGTTTCTGCTGGACCACTTCGCCTGGAAATCATCTGGGACCATCATGACGGACTCACCGTTGGTCATCCTAGAAAGGGAAAGACTCTGGAACTAATTCGCTTCACTTAAAATTGGAAGAGGTTACCCATTCAGGTGGGCAGGTATTGTAAGGAGTGCCTGATCTGCAATCAAATAAAACCAAATTGACAGCCACTAGCGGGTTTTTGGTACCAGTTCAGAAGGCTGAAGGGCCTTGGACTTCTTTATCAGTGTATTTCATTGTGGAATTGCCTGTAACTGATGGCTACAATTCCATCATGGTAGTGGTGGACCAGTTTACAAAGTTTGCCCACTTTATTCCTTGCAGAACCACAGTAACCGCGGTTGAGATGGCTGGGCTCTTTATCACCCATGTGTTTTCACTTCACGGGGTCCCTCAATTAATTATTAGCGATTGTGGACGCCAGTTTACTCTGTCTTTTCGAATGAGTTGTGGAATACTCTTCAGATCCATCCCTGCCATTTAACTTCCTACCACCCCAGATCAGATGGGCAGACTGAACAAGCGAACCAGTGTTTGGAACAGTTCTTGCGGTGTTACACTGCCGCAGATCATTCAGATTGGGTTTCTCACCTTTCTATGGCCCAGATTAGCTACAACAACACTATACATGCGTCTATTGGTTGTTACCCCATTTTTTTCCAATCATGGGTTTAACCCTGCCTTCAATATGGAGCCTAGTTGTGGATAAAAGGTTGAAGCGGTGGTGGACATTGCTAAGACTATCAAGAAAGTACACCATGGGGTCTCCACCAGTTTGGAGGTGGCAATGCAAGTTTATAAGGAGAACGCCGATAGGAAGATATGGGTGGGTCCAGCATATAAAGAAGGGTATCTCGTGATACTTGATGATTGAAACATCCCTATTAACAACCATGTAAAAAGCTGGGATTAAAGAGAATTGGCCCTTACCGCGCTGTCAGAAAGGTGGGCCACGCCTCATACCAGTTGGATCTCCCACCTTTGTTTTGGATCTTTTCAGTCTTTCATGAAAACAAGTTTACATTGTTTGAGGGCCCCCACCAAAGACCCCAGAGGCTTATCTAGTGGATGGGGCGCCAGAGTGGGAAGTGGAGGAGATTATGGCCTCCCGTAGAGTCAGAAGAAGGCTTAAGTACCTAATATCCTGGAAGGGGTTTGATGCTGCAGAAAACAGTTGGGTACCAGCATGTGATTTCGCCCAATCTAAGGTTTTGATCAAAGTTTTCACGAGCAGTTCCCTGAGGCTGCAGGACCTAAGTCTGATAATCCATCGCCGCTATGAAGTTGGCCTGATCCCACAAGAACTTTTCCCTGACAAAGCCTCTGAAGGGGGGTGGAGCCTCAAAAGAACGAGAGGATGATGTTATGGCCTGATGGCATAATTGAGGGTACCCACTAAAATGATAGGAACTATTTGTCAGGAGGCCAAAAAGTGAAGTTGAAAGTCTTCATGAACTTAAGCACACTCTAGACCTGCGCTGGGTTCAGGCCAGGTACGCCCAGGCTGCCCTAGGGGATGTGCGCAATGCTCAGCCCTGTGTGAAGGCAAAAGCATTAAAATGAACTATTTATATTGTCAATGGCGATATTTTGGGTTAATTATCAGCAAATGGGTTTCAAAACCCATTTGAGTTTTCAAATTTCAAATTGGGTCGGCCATGCTTGCAATCAATCACTCAAGTTCAGTCAATCTCAAGTTTTAGCACCCTGCCAATGGAGGTGTGCACTTATTGGTGCACCAGGGATTAGCACCGTTTTTTCCAATGAACAATTCCCTCTCTGATTGCTTAAATATGTTTCATTGAGACCAACCTTTCTTGTTGGTCGACTTCTTACAATAAACATTCCCCATTGTCTTACGTTTTTTATGGTTCCTTGGGCAAACCTGTGTTCAGACCTCTTTGAGGAGGTCTCTAACAACGTTGGCCATTATATCTTATCTCAATAAACTAAAGTTTCAGGTGCACTTTTGGGCCACCCTGGTCCCCTCCAGATCAAGGCACCCAAGCCCCTGAGCACCAAATTATACTTGGTCATGGACTCCCCTTAGGATCTACCCAAACTTTATTATTTCTTGGCTATCATATCCTGTATACCGCATTGTACACCCTTTCCCTGGGTCCCTTCTGCTCCGGCACCCTCCGTGGTTCCTTGTTTCCCATTGTACTAATGGCTAGTTTCCTGGCGGTGTAAGTGTGCATCCCTCACCACCTCACTGGGAACAAGATAGTTACAGACAATCTCTTGACAGATCAGGCGTGAAACAATTCTGTAAGAGTCATGTGCACAAAGGGAAATTTGGACTCTAGAATGAGTCAGCTTTGGTTTTGGCGTTATTTTAATAAGATATAAAGGTAAGAGCCAAAGTATCTGATTTTTGGTTTTATACAAATAATCCAACACCAATGAAAAACAAGAGCTTTAGTTTCATTTGGGGAATTAATTAAGAGAGAATTTTGAGTAGAGATCTACTAGGCTACTGGAAAGCTTACTATAAAGCTTGAGCAAGTTACAATGGGAGATTGAAGGGTGGATAGTTGACTATTGAAAGGATCCGTGCAGCTCCACTTTAAGGAGAAAAATATGTTCTTGATATGGAACTTTATTTACGCAAGGCCTTTAAGAACTTTATTGTGGAGGTTCATTGGGGAGGCTTCTTTGATGGCTGTAGCTTAATGATGCTCAGGGTGTTTGCGGTTAATAATGTTGCCAGAACCTCCAAGGTTCTGTAAAGGAAGGCTTGGGATTTTGTGGAAGCAAAGAGCTGCCTTCTTGCTGGAGGAAATCATTTATTCTATACCTGCATTAGAGGATGGTGAAGTTACTCAAAAGATATTGGAGTGCATAAACAGTAGGTGTTTATGAGAGAAAGAGAAGGTTAAATTGTACTTTATATAAAAAGGACATCTTTATATTAAAGTAATGGTTAAAGGTGGGAGGTAGAAGTGGCATCTCCAGCTTATAGTTCACATCCACCAAGCTCTAGGATCTTCAGAATGAGGAACTCTGATCCATAATCTTGCCTTTGACATTCAACAGTAGCATACAACAAGGCCTGGTGGGCCTATGTTAGAGGAGGGTTATGAAATGCTGGCCTATATTGTTAACAATTCTCTTCCAAATCCATGGTAGCATACTGGCCACTGGGGCGACTCCTCACAAGAGAAGTAAAAATAAGGAGAAGGATATTCTGTATGCCTGTAAACTTTTTGAAATGAGGAGATGGCAAAATACTATTTACAGATTATCCTTCAGCGAAGACTGTATGAAGGAGTTTCTCTTATATTAAAAAACATACAAACCAAAAGCAAGTAATCCTCAGGCTATCTAGTATGTCCAAAGATCCTATTTGCTTATTGTTGGGATTTTTGCCCACCTTTCCAGCTTCCTAGCTTGCCTGTTAGATTGTTAGAGGATAAGTCCCACTAGCAAATGAATTGGTTACTGGTTGACCTCAATTTTGGATTAATAATGTCCAGTGATTTCTTGGATAATTTTTCAGGTTCAGATCCATTGGAGATCGATCCAGATGAATGCTTAAGATCTTGTCAGGCAGAATTACCAACGAAATCGGGGCATCTTATAGTTGATCATTAATTAACTGTCAGGTGAACTAATTGGGATTGGCTGGGTTTCATCACCAACCAATTGGGAATTTAATTAGCAGTTGTGAGTCTAGTGATGCCGCCTGCAACTAGTTAATCAATCAGTTGGTTCATGACCTGCCATAATGGGTAAAGAGTCCCAATACCTAAGCAGGTCGCTAGCCAAATGTGGTTGGTTTGCTGTGATCAAGCAGGAAACGTTAGAAACACGTTTTCTGGCTCTTTATGTTTAAGGTCTCGAGGATGTCTGACAGAGGAATCCCTAACCCAAAGGTGAAGACCATCTTCAGTAGAGACGACATAAGGAAGTTCAATGGCAACGGCTGCCATTTCATGGCTGAGGCGCCAACTGAGTAGTTGGGCGCCAAGTTCCCTCTATAAATTCCCTAGCACTTTATTTTAATAATAATATTCTTCCATATTGGAAATAAGTTCTATTCATCTTCAATTAATTATTGTTGTGCTATACAATAACTATGGACTCTTTTGTGTGTATAAAGAGTAATGATCGTGGATCCTTAGAAGAGAAGCAGACCTTAGACGTGAATCTCTGCAGACTCAGAATGACAAGAAGAAAGACCGGGAACCTCTGACTCTGAGAGTGTATAAAGTTCAGCTTGAACAAATAATAAAGTCCCTATATTTAAATAATTAGTGGATTATTTAAGGTCTAGCGTTAGACCATATCAGGCTTATCTATTTAACTACAGATAATAATCGTCATATTATTATCAATCACATATCAATTATTATCAAGCTTCAAATTGTTAACAAATATAACTTGTTCATTTAACTTCTGGGAACTATCAGTTGAGCCAGTCTATAACATCATTGAAAAACCCAGATTTTAATATCTGGTGCTCACTACAGGGGTAGTTGGGTAAAATATGCTAATCCAAGATGTCATATAAAAAAGAGTTAAGAAAACTTTGGATAAAATTGACAAATGCTAACAAGAATGCCATGAATTAAGCTGATCATAGAGAATTTGCTGTCTTGGAGGAGAGAGTCACTAATATTGAGGAAGGAGTAGAAGAAGTTTCCAATTCTAGTAATAAGTTATTTGTGAAATAAAGTCATTGAAGAAGAAAGAAGGATAATTAGTCTGAGAAGTTTTATTCTTGTAGATGGAACGTGAATCAGATTGCTCTAGATTGCATTCACTCTGCTTTGACATGGAGCATCTAGTGAAGCAAATTGAAGAGCTGAAGACTCAGAGATGCAAATGTGAACCCTATGTGGCAACTGACGCCAAAGAAAGGACCCCAGAAAACTCCAGTTAGAAATTCAACAAATTTCTTGAAGTATGTTAACTGCATTTGCTGCCATTTTTTGAGATGATCCTCAAGTTTACTCCTCAAGTCAGTCAGGTAGCTGATCCAAGAGTGGCGACTAGAGAAGCTTCAGAGTAATTCAAAACCACACCGAAATTACCCACTTTTCATCAGGATGACGCTCCTGCATTCCTCCAATTGTTTGATATGACTATGTTTGGGTATGGCGATAGACAAAAAGCTTTGACGGTTGTGAACTATTTGGATATAGACTGTCAAAACTTGGTGTTACCTTATTTAGAGGGAGACCACTGGTCTTACTTGGCGGCCAAGGCTGCAATAATGAATGGTTTTGGAAGCCCCACGCGTATGTCAAAATGCAAGCAAGAATTTATTGGGATCCAATTCTAGAAAGATGAGACTTTAGCAAATTTCGCAAACCAAATCTACCAAGAATCAGAGATTTTGGTCAGAGAAAAAGTATTGGACAAGTTTTCCATGTGGATCGCATTATAAGCGGCCCTTTGGCCTTATTTTGAGTTACATTAAATGATGTCTTCCACGTTAGCAACTGAAATCAACACCTTGTAAATGGTGGATCACTTGAAGATACAGGAGCCACGTGCGAGGCCCTAATTAAAGCTTCAAGATGAGTCCAGTTAAAAATTTGAATCCTACCAATGTGACTGAAAATTCTAAGAAATTAATCAACTGAACAGTGCCAGGAAACAAACCTAAGGAGTTCAAACAGACAGAAAAAAGTAACAAATGCTACCATCAGTGCGATGGAAGGGCCATTTCACTGCTCAATACTTTAGCAAGAAGCTTAAGGAGCAAATCAATGTGGTCCAAAAAGGAGTCCAAACTCACACAGGAGTCAGGAAAAGGGCCCGAGGCCTAGATGGGGAACAGTCTAGAGCTGATGTTAAAACCATTCCTCCCAATATAACAAATGAGGGTATTGACAGTAGTGATATGTTTGTTGACAATGACGCACAGGATCAGCTTTACCAAGTGGTCAGCTTATACGTCATTGCAGTAACCAGAGCCGGAGCAAAGGGTATTGACCTTGAAATAATCAAGGAGGTTGCTCACCCATATGTGCGCCAACTAACGGACAAGATTTATTCTATTGTGAAACTGGATGATCTGGCCAAGGTCAAATTAGATGAGGTGAATATATCGATCCCTCAATTGTGATTAAGGAATCATTTCCTGAACTATCAGTCCAAATGATTCACACCATCAATTTGTTGAATAATGTCGCTATACACTCAGTAAATACCATTTTGTAATACGCTCTCTGAGTGTACTTGTATTGATATACTGGTCAATTGAGTATGGGTATGGGCGATTTATTGACAGCAGGGCACCAATCAATATTGTCTTGACCAAGCTGGTGAAGAAAATGAGAATCTCGCTTGGTTTGGAACATAAGAAGGATCATGGAACCGCCAGGCCGAATACAATCATCTCCTGTGGAGAATATAGCGCTTTAACACTTAGATTTGGATATTTAGTGTATCCGCCCCAGAAATAATTTGGCCAACCAAAATTATAACATTCTAATCAAGCTGAGTTTCTAAGAAAATATGAATTTAAATGTAACTTTGAAGATAATATGTTGACCATACTTGGTTAGACACTACCTCTATTTATCAGAGAGAGGGGAGACTCCACTTACCAGAGAAGCAATTTCATCAATATGATCTACAATGGTGGCATTATTCCAATTTGCTACCAATTGGTTGGACAAAAGTGAAGATAAATGCTGACAGAGATACTGGGAAATTGGGTGATTCAGCTATGAACCAAGAATTTAAGGACCTTACTGCCAGGATCGCAGATCATGGTTAATATGGGATTGAAATTTGAGGTACCTGAGTTGTTGTATAGAGAGGTCAGTAGCCCCTGAAAGAAATTCAGAGTAGAGCAATGGGTGGTTCCTGGAATAGTCGTGCTGGGCCTTGGAGAAATCTGAGTTCTCCTGGCGAATTTTAGTGGAAACCCAATAAAGACTAGAAGAATCAAATTGTCACAATTGTCCATCTGATCCCAACGGCGGAATTGTGAAAATTCCATAACTTTGGGACCTTTGCTGATATGGGATTGCTGGCAGGGGTGTCTGAGAGTATAAATCTATTGGTCAATTGAGAGAAACTCGCTGATCTGATGGAAAGACAGCAGGAGGAGGTGCTTGAATTATTTAAAGAGTATTGGGAAATCATTGCTTAGGACAATTTAATCTGGGATGTGAAAAGAATGACATCCATAAAGTCACCACTGGGGAAAATTTACCAATAAGAATGAGATCAATCTGACAGTCAAAGTTCACTGAAGCGGTAGTGGAAGCGGAAATCAGCAGTCTAGTGAAGCATGGGCTCCTAGTTTTATCGTTGAGTCCCTGGGCGAGCCCTATACTGATTGCAAAGAAGAAGGATGGCTCTAATTTGGTAGTGACTAACTTATTGGAAGCTGAATAAAATAACAAAGAAGGATTCATATCCACAAGAACGAATTGGCAATGCATTAGATCAATTGGGAGACGCAAAGTGTTTCTCCATAATGGATCTAATACTGAGATATTGAAAAATGATTTGCCAAGTGAAGACCAAGAGAAATGTGCAATCATCACCATGCAGGGCTATATCAACTGACGAGGATGCCCCAAGGTCTTTGCAATGCGCCTGAGACGTTCCAGAGGGCTATGGACGCCATATTGAATGACTTATAGTTATCATGCGTCCTGATGTACTTGGTTGACTTAAATGTGTTCAGTAGGACCTTTACTGACCATTTGCACCACTTGGAATAAGTATTTAAGAGGCTTTCCATGGCTGATTTAAAGATAAAACTGAGGAAGTGCCACTTCTTCAAGAAAGGGTTGGAATATCTGGGATTTTTCATCAACTCAAGTGGATTGTAGCCGCAAACCCAGAATATTGAGGCCATAGAGCGGATGGCCATCCTGAGAAGTGACCAAGATATCCAAGTGTTCCTTGGAATGGCTGGATATTACCAAAAATTTATATGGGATTTTTTGAGAATTTCTGAGCCCCTTTTTCTTTTGTTGAAAGATCTGAAAAAAGGATTTGTTTAGAATGAAGAGGTCCCAAAGCTCTTTTGATGAGTTACATCAGTATCTGACAAATTCAATAATTTTAAAATATCTGAATTTTAATCAGTAGTTTTAAAACATACAGATGCTTTATTAACAGCAATTGGCGCCATCTTAAGTCAAGTAGATGAGCTTGGGGACAAGCATCCCTTAGCTTATGTGAGCTTGATTTTATCAGCAGCAGAACGGAATTACACCATTACTGAGCATGATTGCCTTGTGGTGATTTACGCCTGTAAGCAGTTTCAGGTGTATATTCATGGTATGCACTTTAAAGTGGTGATGGACCACTCCTCCCTGCGTTGGCTGCATAACCTTAGAGAACTAGAAGGACGTCTGACCTAATAGGCATTAAAACTTCAAGCTTATGACTTTGAGATCGTTCACCAAGTGGGAGCTTCTCATTAAAATGCAGGCAGCTAATCAAGGTTACCAATGGTCCAAGTGGTATACCAATAGGCCAATGAACTGTTTCAGGGCTTATATCAGATGGTATTGCTTTAGTAGGATTGACAATAATAGTAGGAGTATTCATAAAAAAGCCAAATCTAAGATAGTATTGAAGTCCAATTTGGGAACCAATGGAAGAGGGAAAATTGGCCACAATTCATTTGAGACAGTCTCTACTCTGGTTACATTAGAATTAGATACAGTTTCTGGTAGTTCAATGGAAGGACTACCTACATATGTGAGACTTGGAGTATAAATCCTAGGGGAACCATAGAAGAGATTTATCTGAGAAGAATGGCTCATCTATTGGAAGAGCCAGGCATCTTCATCAGAAAGATTGTCAAGATAATGGTGGTACCAAGAATTCAATTTAACATATGAGCTGGATGAGAGGGGGATGTCAGACTTTTTATAATGGTCAACATTATTTCATTCAGTAAATATTGAGCTCTAATTTATTCTAATTTTCGTGCAATTAATTTCTAATATATGAAATAAGCTCTTCAAAAAAAATAAATATTGCTTTTTATTTCTCGTAACAATCACTTTAGTTACTACAATTTGATTCAAACAGCAAATTTGGATAATCACACACAGGAAATATGGGCAACTTTAATAACAAAAATAATACAACATGGGCGAGCGTTGCGGCAAGCGGTGCACTTAATGGTGCAACTAAGGGCAAGAAACGCCCTGGAGGGGGACCAGGAACCCAATCTGCAAAGAAATTGCAAGCTCAGACAACATCTGGGTTTATGGTATTTACTGTAAAGCACACGTAATACATGTACATCCAATTCAACCAACCTTTGTTAAAGGTGGAACATGGGATCAGACTCTTCCTTGGGGATGAATCACCAACCCTGTGGGAGAAAACATGTGAGGCACAGCCCTCACTTTTCCTCACGCGGTGTACGTAGCCACCAACAACATGGGCTGCAGCTGGATCGATATTGGTTTCAAAACAGCCAATGAAGCCAATGCCGCAGCAAAATCTGTGTGGAAATTGCCCTCCATGAGGGCAAAAAATTGTGCGCACCACGCGCACCAGATGGAACAAAGCAAAAACTATGTTCATCTCCTTTGACTCGCTCCCCACCAACCTTCCTCGTAAGGTAATTGAGGAGGAGCTCCACAAAGGTCTTGTGGCCTACGGAGAAATCCAACAACCTGAATTACAGTGATTTCGCTTAATGCCCGACCTGTGCATGGGCAAAGCTATCGCTGTAATCAACCCCTTCCCAGAAGTGGAAGAGGATTTATCCAGAATTCCCCGTGCAGCAGAATTTCCCTTTGCAGATGGGGGCCAGTTGGCTGCATTCCAAGTTACACTGGAACGCGCACCACCCATTTGCAACCACTGTGGCTCACTGGGCCACAAGGAACATGCATGCCCTGTAAAAGAGGGCTTAATGGAAAATGATTTTTGTGAATAAGCTATGGACGAAGATAATGAAAACTTTGCCAAAATGACTGATGGCCACCACCCATTCCGCTGGGGTGAAGATGGACTATACTCCTTCGTGGACCCAGTTACAAGTAAACAGCGTAAAGCAGCACAAAAAAGCCCGCAAGAGAGCAGAGGCTGAAGCGGCGGCACACGCGGAATCCGCCATTAACCACGGACAAATTCAGGAGGATATTTCAGATATTCACTGAACCAACCAATCAGAACAATATGCCCAGGTCAAAAATTTTCACAGTAATCAGACTGAGCCACAAAGCGTCATCAGTCATGCATATACTGAGGAACAATGCAACTGCAATTTGGGTGAAAATGCGTTGCACAATGCAACAAAGTTGAACCTCAAAAATATAAAATCCAATCAACAACCTGCATCAAATCAACATGAGACCTGTGCAGGAAAAGTTAATGCAAATGCAAAACCGCAATTCCCTTGAATCATTAGATCAGATCAAGGGAACCAACAATGGCAGTGAAAGAGTTGGAGTACAGACGTGGAGCATGGCCAAAATGAGCCGCGGTGGGATAGGACCAGAGGGTCCTCCCAACTGCTCCTGAGGCGCCACGGGCACCTCAGTGTCAATAGGGACGTTAAATATCGTGGGAGCCAGGGCTCATACATCCCAAGCCAAAAAGCTGGCATTCCTGCGAAAACCTCTTGTAGACATCTTGGCCATCCAAGAAACCCACTGCCTACAAGGGAAGAAGAATCCTGGTCAACCAGGGTCGCACCATCACAATCAGTATGGACATCTCACTGTGGGGTGATAGTCCAAAACAACAAAAAAGTTAAAATTACAAATTCATCATCACACTTGCACGGTTGAGTCCTGGTAGCAACAATCACATGCCAAGATGAAATAATTTCGTTAGCATGTATCTACGCACTGTGCACTGCAACCAAGAGAAAAAAAAAATTGAAAAAATTTCTACCCTCACCCTCCCACCAGATATCATCATGTTAGGCGATTTCAACTGCTGGGATAACCCCAATACAGATTGATGGCCTAATCCCAGGGGATACCCACCTGGACACATTGAATATCGCACAATGAAGGCATCTCTGGCTTACAGGATGCTCTTTCTCCCAATTCACCAATCCTTCCCCATATGACAAGACCCAACATACGTGAGGGACTGCTCATATTAATGAGTCGTATTGACCACATCCTCATCCCACAATCCCACCACTCAAGAATCTCTAAATTTACAACAAAAAAGATTAATTTTTCTGATCACCAATTAGTTACGGTGCAGTTAGCGCCAACCCAATCCCACGCACAGGTGTCTCCTTGGAGAAAGCTTCACCCAGAAAATATAAGATTACCTGAGATATCTGACTGGGTTGAAAACAAGGCTACAAACCCAGAATTCACAGCCCCATTCACTTCGGATCCCATCAGAACATGGGAAAATTTCAAAAAAGATTTAATCAACAAAACCTGACATATTGCATCACACAAGTACACCGTGGACACAGCCACAATCAAGCGTACCTTGGCAGAACTAGACCACCTGGAAATAAATACTCTGAGATCTGGCTATAGCCCTAATTGGGGATGCAAATGGGCAGAAATTTCAGCTTGACTTAACAATCTCATCTTTGAACACCAACACAGAATCAAAGTATTGAACAAAGGTAAGTTCATAAAGGAAGGCAAAACCTGTTCAACATACTTTTTCCGCCAATTCCACTCCCACAGAAACCAGCCCACGTGCACACAGGTCTGCAAGACCAACGGCACTGTGGCAACTGACCCTGAGGAGGTCAAGGCGGAATTACACCGAATTATATCGCAATATGCCAACAGATCCACAAAAAATTAAAGAATTTATTCAAACTGCCAAGGTACAAAGTACACCACCAAATTACTATATACTATCCCTTATCACACGGGAGGAGCTTTGGGAAACAATTCGCGGTTCATCACGTAGGAAATGCCCAGGGCCTGATGGGATACCCTACGAATTTTACAAAAAATATTTTCAACAAATCGCCCCCCTCCTATTGGCGTCAATGAACCAGAGTTTGTTGGAAACACGCCTATTACCAGGAGGCCATGAATCCTACGTTATAACCTTGTATAAAAAGGGTGACAAGTTGGACCTGGCCAACTGGCGCCCAATTGCACTCTCTAACACTGATACAAAAATTCTTACAAAAATTTTAGCAGCCAGATTAGGTGCAATTGCATCTGACGTCCTATCACTCAACCAGTTTGGGTTTATACCAAGGCGTTCAATCTGGAACAACATACACCCTGTTGCAAACATTTTCCAATCCAAAGCAACTGGTGCCCTGGTCTTCTTGGATCAGGAAAAGGCGTATGACCGTGTTAGCTGGCCATACCTAAAAGAATGTCTACATGCCTTCAAACTCCCACTAAGATTCATAAAATGGGCGATGCTCCTAACAGAATCTGCAAATATGGCTGTATGCGGCCCTGGATTCCTAACAAACAAGATTAAACCACACAGAGGGCTCAAACAAGGGGATCCCCTCAGCCCACTGCTATACAATTTCAGCTTTGACCCGCTCATCCGAGTAACTGACTCACGTCTCATGGGGATAACCGCACAAGGACAACCAACAGTCAAGATACTGGCCTTTGCAGATGACTGCATAGCAGGTATAGCAAACAATGAAGATGCCCGACAGCTGGAACACACTCTAGAGGAATACTCTAAGATGAGCAATGCATCGCTCAACAAAAGGAAGACAGAAATCATCCTCTTAGGAAATTCACAAACAATTGAGCCACAACATCAGAACCTCACATTAACACTCGAAGAAAAAACCCAATTATATTACCCTTTACAACACCTTCCACCACCACTCCTGTCTGACACCTTGGAATCTGGCTAGAATCAGGGGGATATGCTAATGAGACAATGGAAAGTAACCTGTTACAACGGGTATCCAAACGCGTCGCCTCCCTCAAGGGAAGAACCCCAGGATTAACAAGACGAGTTACAGTTGCTAACTCGCTCATCCTCCCAATACTGTGGTACCAGGCCCATACGATAGCCTTCTCAACTACCTTTATAACCTCAATTCGCGCGCTTATCCAGGGCTGGCTGTGGCCTGGCTCTCACCCTCCTATACGGATGGAAACACTATTTGGCCCACGCTCAAGCAGAGGCATGGGACTAATAGATTTTGAGAGCCATGCCAATCACATCCTAGGTACCTGGATAAAGGAAATCCTTGCTCCAGACCTCCCGCAACAACATTGGTCCAGAGCAGCAAGGACTACCTTTGCACAGGCGCTCAAATTAACCAACCCACATAGTCCACCCAGACTACTTTTATACCTTGCCAAGCACCCTACTGCAACGGGTCCACATGGAACCTCCCCTCATTTCAAACATATCCTCCAAACTATCTGCCGTATGGGATGGACCATAGAGAACATAGGTACTATACAGGGAAGGGGACGACCCAGCCCCCAATTCAAATTAAGAAACCCAGAAAACCACCCCCAGAGGGATATGCTCGCAACAACCCCAAGCATAGCTAGGATAGAATACCTAGATATGCTGGACATTCCCTATGATTTAACCACACAGAAAGCAATGTGGAAAATGACACACCACCCACTCCTACAACCAAGTTTAAGAGCAAACGCCTGGCGCTGTTTGAGAAGGACCTATAGGATGGCGGACCGCTCAACTCCCTCCACAAAACATGTGCATTATGTGGAGGAGGGATCCCTACATCACCGCCTAGAAACATGCCCCCCAACCAAAGCTATATGGCAGTAAGTCGCATGCCTGCTCAAGATTCAAAACGAACAGGAATTCTCAGTATCAAAGAGTATCTTCGCGCTCCAGATCAAGTCTATAATCCCATCTACACTCCGCTCCCTAATAATACCCATTGCAATGTGGACAATACACACAATTGCATTAGATGCGTTCAAGGGCACGGTCTCAACCATTCATGGGATTATTAACAGATATATGTACACTTACTAGAGCACTTCCAAGCCTGGCTCTATGGATATACGAGACCAAGACAAAAAGCGCTCATAGAATCATGGTTCCCACTCTGGTTCCTCCACACAGACCCTTTCCTTCACACCTGCTCCATAGCAGGGGAAACCCCCTCGGAGTAGTGCACTAACCCCCATACCTGGCTGTCCTGCTGGCAACAGGGGTAACTTGAGTACCCTGGGGTGCCCAATTTTTATATTTCTTAGTTATTCTCTTAGTTTCACATATATTCAGTAATGTCTGTCCCCTGGTCAGCTTACCTCGGTTAAATAAAAAAGAAAGAAAAATTGAAAGAATGATATGATCTAAAAAAATTATTAATTGAAAATAACAAGAGCAATTATGACTTAAAATTCTTATTTTTGCCACGAGACAGACATTGATGGTAGTAACCTCCTTTCAAGGATGAGGAGAGAAATCTGGAAATCAAGGACTCTGAACCATGATCCTGAATACAACAACGGGTTGTATGCCATAACCAGGGGAAACTGAATTTCTGGGACTAGCATCATCACGATTAAATCAATTAGAGTGGCACAACAGTGGGTTGTGAGGACCGCGCTCTGAGGAGGCAGTAGCAAGGAATAAAAGGAAGAGAACCGCATGCTGAAGGTTGTCATTAACAGTGTTGAGTGCAGATTATCTGTGCTCCGCTGGAAGCTAAGAAATATTTTCCCTGGTCCAAGGCATCATTTTCCTGTCCCAATACCATTCTCGCTGGAAATCTAGGAAAGAGGGGGATGTGTTGGGATTTTTGCCCACCTTTCCAGCTTTCTATGTTACCAGTGGGATCACTAGGGGATAAGTCCTGCTAGTGAATGAATTGGTTATCAGTTGACCTCAATTTCAGGTTAATAGTGTCCAGGGATTCCTTGGTTAATTTGTCAGGTTCAGATCCATCAGGGATTGATCCAGGTGAATGCTTAAAATCTCGTTGGGCAGAATTGCCAACGAAATTGGGGCATCTTATAGTTGATCATTGATTAACTGTCAGGTGAACTAATTGGGATTGGTTGGGTTTCATTACCAACCAATTGGATATTTAATTAGCAGTTGTGAGTCTAGTGATGCCGCCTGCAACTAGTGAATTAATCAGTTGGTTCATGACCTGCCATAATGGGTAAAGAGTCCCATTATCTAAGCAGGTCGCTAGCCAAATGTAGTTTGCTCGCTGTGATCAAGCAGGAAACGTTAGGGACACGTTTTCTAGCTTTTTCCGTTTCAGGTCTCAAGAATGTCCGACAGAGGAATCCCTAACCCAAAGGTGAAGACCATCTTCAGTAGAGACGACATATGGAAGTTCAATGGCAACGGCTGCCATTTCATGGCTGAGGCGCCACCTGAGTAGTTGGGAGCCAAGTTCCCTCTATAAATTCCCTAGAATTTTATACTAATAAAAAATATTCTTCCATATTGGAAATAAGTTCTATTCACGTTCAATTATTTATTGTTGTGGTATACAAAAACTATGGATTCTTTTGTGTGTATTAAGAGTAAGGATCGTGGATCCTTAGAAGAGAAGCAGACCTTAGATGTGAATCTCTGCAGACTCAGCATGACAAGAAGAAAGGCCGGGAACCTCTGACTCTGGGAGTGTATAAAGTTCAGCTTGAACAAATAGTAAAGTCCCTATAGTTAAATAATTAGTGGATTATTAAAGGTCTAGCATTAGACCATATTTGGCTTATCTATTCAACTACAGATAATAGTCGACATATTATTATCAATCACATATCAATTACTATCAAGCAACTCAAATTGTGCACATACTAAACTTGTGCATTTCACTTCTGGGAACTATCTGTTAAGCCAGTCTTTATCATTGTTGAAAAACCCAGATTTTAACACTTATTCTTATCCAAGTATGCTTGCGGACAAGGTGGGGTTCAGGTTTAGTACACAATATAGGGGGATTTGATGTGTGGTCTATATCTTTCCAAAAACCAACGTTGCTTTCCTCAAAAGGAATCCAAGTGATGGGTTCTTTTGCTATAGTCAATAGACAGTTAGAAAAAATCATATAATGCTATGGTAATCCTCTTTCTTTAAGGAAGTCTAGATTGGGGTCAGTCTGGTCTCATTCCAACAATAAATGATAGGAGGTATATCTCCTAGCTGGCTGTGTAGCTTTGCTACCCAGTACGCCAAACAGTAAAGAATATGTCACTTTTGGTGTGGTGTGAGACACCCCACTTGCAGTCAGAGCTCAGCAATGGACCTTGCTCACGCAGCCCCGGTGCTTTGTGGACAGTACCCTGGATATCATGCAAAGTTTTCCTGCATAGGGAGCCCTAGGCACGCAAAAACTAAAGAGTTTTTATTATGGTTTTACATCAAAGCTCATCAATATTTTGTGACACCTTCTGATAAGTTCCACCCACCAACAAATGTACTTCTTGTTGAAAGAGTCTTTAAATTTGGTGAAAGTCACATTTCATATGAACCCAACGTTAAGAAAATTGTCCATGTTTTGTCCATCCTCTCCCTTCTTAAAAAAGTTTCAGTGTGGTTTATTTCATGTACTAGTAGGAAATCAGGTATCCTTCAAACAGCATGTGACTTGGTTGGCACTCTCAATATTGAGGTTGGAGATTATAAATCTATCTGTATGCCAGTCTAACGCTCCTTCCATGGCAAACTTGAATTTTATAAAAATTTATGTATGTTACCATACTGGTTATAGGAGGGAAGTAGAAGGTCGTGAAAGTGCTCATCCTCCCAGTAAGATTATTGGCACTTGCTCGCTTAACATGGTCAGCTGACTTACTGTAAGGGATTATGTTACATACACAGTTTAACACCATGTGACCTTCTGAAGGCGCATTATCATCCTCACTAAATAGAACTTTTCTGATGCTACCCACTGTAGCGTCAATGGCTCTTTAGAACTGCTCATTGCCCAGCTAGTTGTGCTTTTATTGACGCTCTTGAACACATCTTCTATACTTTGACCTAACACAAGACACAACGGAAATATTGACCAACCTCTTACTTGGCGTTATCAAAAGCCTAAGGTGTTCTTCTTAATGAGTGTCTTCTTTAAATCCAGGACTGCTTAGTGGCAATATCTTTTAACCCAATATAAGTAGAAAATCAAGGTTATACGTAAAATTCTGTGGTTAAGGATTCTTTATTTAGAATCAAATTGAGTATTTTTATACTGCTTGTACAAAATAAAAATATAAAATAAATGTAAAATATATAATAATTGGGATAGTGATTTGGCAATTTTGTAGGGGCTTCATAAACCATTTGTGAGTCTCTTCTTGATTTCTTCCTTAGTGGTGGCATCCAATTTTCTCAATGCCTCAATCCTCAAGCTCCATCTCATGGTGGACATCCCTGCACCAAGATTTTTGGGGGACCCTTGCTCAATACCCGCTTCTGGGTCTTAGGCGGTTGTACCTCTTCTGGTTATAGATACACTACCTAAATTAGTAATAAACTGCTTGGGGTGAGATTAAAACAATGGCACTACTCTGAGACACCTCGCTTCAGGGTTTCAATTGTCTCTCAATATTGGTTGTTTGATTTTTTGGGTAATATTAGGACAGAAGGTTTGTTTGCTTCCATTGGGATATTTCAGTTTGCTCATTTTTTCGTCATTGATCATTCTTAAGATATTTTGCACCCCCAAAGGTATATAAAGGGGGTCATCTTCCATAGTCATTGGTGGCTTTGACTTCGTCATCTCTATGTTAAAACTATTTTTGTTGGAAACTATCAAGTTACTGTGGATGACATTATCCCAACTACAAAAAAATTCAAAGGCCATCGTCATCTATAAAAGGGTGCTCATTTCCTTTATCCAATCTATAAACCTGTATTTCTTAATTACAAGGTGTTGTTCTACTGTCAGGGTTCATTCCAGAGGATGAGGAATTATTTTCCAGTATACACTTGGTCTCTTTCATGACACTAACTCAAGCAATATGACTCTGACATAGCCGGTTGTACCTTTAATGTTAAAGAAATCAAGTAAAGATGGAAATATTGGTTAGTCATGGAGAAGTACTCAATTTTCTGGTAGGTTTGTATGCAGGAATTTCCAACCATGCATACATTGTGTCAAACACATGGGAATCCTCTTAGGTAAATGGGTTCTTCATTGCTAGAGCTGCTGAGGGTGGTGAACAATGTTCCCATAATTGTAGAGGCAAAACATCTCTCAGATGATGCTACCAAATTGTCATATCAATACAATGTCACCTCACCTTGGTTTGGTGTATGGGTTCATCAGTTTGCTAATATGCGCTCCAGAGGTGATTTAACTTAGCATTTATTTGCCTTTTCAATTTATTAATATTTTGATCAGCATCTTGGTAGTGTTTCTTCTTAACGTCTAATTCTCCTTCCATTTGACTTAATTGCTCAGAGAATAAATAGTAACTCGTAGCCAAGAAGTATGGTGTTCAGCGTTTCAAATTTTAGTAGGTACGCCATTTAACTGGTTGTCAAAGGTATGGTACTTGCAGTATGAGCCAATAATTGAAATTATTTATAGCGGCACATTTGCTTTTTGTTACAAATGATTCTTGTCTCAATAAACGAAAGGTAGGCAAAGTGAGTTTTACTAGGTCCCCCTGTAGTGAGCACCACTACAAAAGACTTAATGCAGGGGCATTGTAAGGTTCTATACCACTATTACAATGGACTAGTAATATGAAGGTTGCTACTCTTCAGAGGCAGATATATAAATTAAAATTCTATTAGAAATAAGGGGACATCGCTATTCATGAAGAGGCATACTGCCTAATTAAATAGTAGGATTGTCATCAGGAGTTAACCCTTGTCAGCTTTGGCTGACATTTCTTATACCTTAACATCTCTCCTGCAGGCTGCTCTAAGGTTTGCTCCAAAGTCCCATTGGTGCGCCAGAGCAGTTAACCCTTTTAATGTTGGACTTAAGTTACCTAACCAGTCACCACATTAGTGCTGGTTGTCTGTGAATCATTTTAACTCTTATACATGAGTTAGGACCTTTGCTCTTGACTTGGCCAATACCAAATAATATCAACACAACCCATTTTATAATGGAAACTATAACTAGGATTGTTGACTTCCTTATTGGAACATCTATAGTATTGACAGATGAGTAAATTTGTCAGAGGTTGATCTATAATAAATTAGCGAATTTCCTATTTTTGTAAGTGAACTTTTTGATAAATTGTAAGTTGTGAATTAGTTAAGGTGGTAATTTTATGATGGGTTTCTGCTGGTAGATCAATGATATAGCAGTTTTATCACATGCTAGATCACTTACTAGTAATACATATTTAGGCTTAATTTCATTTAACAAATTTTTGGGCAATATGGGATGTTCATCTAAATTAAACTTTTCCCTTTCACTGCTTGTTACTAACTACCCTTTCTTGACCATGGTTTCCCCAGAATTGGAATTTCTCATGACCTGATATCACTTACTTTGACACTCTCAAGCCAATGGTATTCTTAATTTTCACCAGGCTACAAGAGTTTTTTGAGTTATAGTAACTGAACCAGCCAATTGTTGCTAAGCTCTCTTGGTTTGAGCACCGGTGAGATATTTGTTTTAAATAACCAGGCTTGTTATAAACGTATCATATTCTTGTGGGTGACTGATGGTCTAACTTAAGTATATTAAAAGATTTAATATAGTAACTTTTTGACTTCTGATTGGTTTACTTATAGGATGAATTCTGAAAAAACCTATACCAGTAAGTCAGGATTGTTAGCGCTAATACAAAAGAAAGACCTGGATTTTCTTGTTATCAGACCAATAAACCATTCAGCCATCCTCATCTGGGGTCAAACCTTTCATAATGAAATGGATTTTCATCAATGATACTTTGCCCTTAAACGGATAGGATTAATGAAAAAGATTTGGAAATCGTCACTGGATGAAATTTCGTCTCAACATCAGAGACCACCATCTGGATGCCCTCGCACAATGGAAGGCACACAAACCCAAAGCCAATTCAAGAAAGTGGCTGCAGCTTGAAAACCATACTGGATGATAAGTGAAGATCCTGAACAAAAAGGACACAAGCGCCTTATCCGCCACAGGACACCTATCCACCCTATAAATATTAAAAGCTCTAACAAATAAACTCTATTGTATATTTCCCTGTGGATTTTAATATTTTTTTATCTCTTTGCATAGTTACAATAATGATATTGTAGCCTAGGATAGTTCATATAATCTGGACCCTGAAGTAGCAAAAGTACTATGATATTGTCTCTCTCCAGCCATTCCAATATGCTAAGTCATTCTGAAGATGACTCACAACTTCCATTCCTACTGCTCTGGGCACCCACCAATTTGTTACTTTGCTCTATCTCCAAAAACCTGAAATTTGGCGCTTACTACAGGGGCGCCTGAGCTTTAATCAGTAAAAACATCATTTACAAAACATAGAAGGTAACTCTATTTACGGATTTATCCCTATAATGGAAAGAGGAGACATTCTCAATGAGTAATACTTCACAATTTGAGGAATTATTAATTAAACCTGAGAGCCTAAAATTCTAGGCTACCTTTGATTTCTAATTCCCATTTCAAACCTCGGCCTGTTCTTTCTCCAAAAAGACACCTAGCCAATACCATTAGCAGCTTCTAGATGGGATCTATTCCGTCAAGACCTGGTCTAGTCATTTGAAAGCTTCTTCTGTCCCCTCTTCATGAAAAACTTTATGGCTTGGCTGCCTTATCTAGAAATGAGTTGGTTGGTAGAGCAGACCCCTACCTACAACAGTTTGTACATCCAGCCCTCCATCATCTTCTCCAATTGGTGGGGTTACATCATCAATAAATATTATGCTAGCTAGGATTGATGCAGAGCCTTAACTCAACTTAAACAAATTCTACAAAACTTCCTCCGCTTATGTTTGTGACATTTGGGAAGCTATCCAGGACAACTGACACCTCATCAATGACGCCCAAAGTCAAATCGCCATGTTGGACTCAGGGAACTCTGGATATATGTTACCCCATCTTACTCAGCAACTAAAAAGGTGTTTCAATAAGGTAAAGGAGTATATCTACAATGCCACGGTGGAGGCTATTACCTAAACCCTAACTTTGGAATCCATCTTGATGCAACAGAATTGAGTTATGTAGAAGCCCTGCTTTATCAGCTTCAGTGGCAAGGTGACACCATCATTAAAGAGTCATGAGGGTCTGAAGTTCTAAGAGGTCTCAAGGAGGTTGAAGGATGGCCAGGCTCCAGAGGGCCCCCTGAGTCACCAGTTTCCCTGTGTGAAGGCTCAGAGGACCTCATCTGTGGCGAGATGAAAAAAAAATGGTGGGCTTTCAGAAAAAAAAAAAACATCACTTGAGGGTGTGTAGTTAACCCTTATGGGGCCCCATCAATCCTGAGATTAACCTAGGTGTACTTGACATTGAAATAATAATTTACGGGAGTTCATGAAATTTACCATGAAACGTTTTGATGAGATGAAACAGAATTATGCAAATTAAGAGACTCATGTCAGTTTTTGTGAGACTGAAATCTAAACTTGAATATCAAATTAATCAGAAGTTTGACGCCTGCACTCTCAATTGATGCTAGGACAGATTATAGGACGTCTTGGAGAAGATTTAAGGACAAATGGACCATCAAGAACCTATGAATATTCTGAATCAGTGTCTACTGAGCCAAGACAGATTATCAAAGCTGGCATTCATGCACTCTCAAAACTAGTCAGATTATCTTTTAAGCCTAGTAAAAAAATTATTTTTTCCAGTACAAGCAAGCATCGTATTATATTTAAATGCTTTTGAGAGCACTATGGAAGAGGCCACAACTTGGCAAAAGGTCAAGTATATCCATTCCACACTGTGTGATGAAGCTCAGGAAATTATGACCCCCACCTTCCTGAATGCCAGACCTGGGCCCAGGTCAACATCTTTCTTTTACAAGGATTTGGCTCTGATCAGACCCTCTTGACTCAAAGACAAGCCTTCATGGACATTCACCTTAACAAAAGAAAACCCTCTGATTTTTAATGATGCTTTTTATGCTAGCGTGCAACCGCTAATTAATACCAATAAAACTTGTTTAGATGACGCGATCACCAACATTCTTTAAGCTTAAATCTTCGCCTAATGTTCAGTTTCACATAAATAGGACTTAAATGGATCTTTACTAGCATCTGTGGCATCACAAAGCACTCAATGAGATTCCCACAATTATTTTAGAAAGTACTTCTCCACAGTTTGAGCCTCTCTTAGACCAAGGGTGTATGCGCTGGAGGTCAAGGAGAAAGGTGTGCCCACTTGTTCCCACTGTAAAGGCCACCAACACACCAAGGAGGGGTGTTTTAAACATTAGGTGGAAGTGGCAAAATGCAAACTGGCAAGAAGAGAGAGGTCAGTATGAAGACAGAAGCTCTTTGTGCTGACACTTCACCTGTTATGCCTCTACTAAAGCATGAAAGCCCCACAGAGGTCACCATTGGAGAACCCTGGAACTGGGAGTTAAACAATTTCATTAATCGATTTCTTGATACTTATTGCATATAAGGCTGCAAATGGTTCAACACATCATTCTTTGACCAGTGGGATGACTAGAGTTCACCTCCAAACTGGTGGAGGTACAGGCGACCAACCCACCACAGATGGGGATGAACGAGGCCTTTTAATAGATTTGGGTGAGCAAAAGAATTTTCATAAAAATGGAATGACATCATGTGAGAAAATTTTCACCCTAATGAGTCAAAGTATTTTGTTGAATGAAGATGACAACATCACTCAAGATCATTGTGAATTTGACCCACTTTTATACTTTTGGGGGCCAAATTAATTTGCATTCCACCAATGATGCAACAATTACTCAAACTGAATTACCCCAATGATAGCATTTTAGGCTTGAAGCTGAATACTAACAAATTGGGAAACCATCCTATTTTGAGAGTTGCTCAAAACCACAACGTGAGGCATATCATAGGATTGCCATTACTTGAACCTGATGTCAACCAGAGTACCACCAATATTTGGTAATAAATCAAAATTTTAAGAAGATACAATTTCCCAACAATCATAAGTGGATACTAATGAAAAGGCCCCTGGACATCCAGGTTAGGTATATCACTGTGGGATCCACTGATGGATGCCACAAATATTTTCTTAGGGTGAGAATCTTACTTTTTTAATAAAAGTATAGTATAATGCTTTATTAAAGCTTTTATGTTTTTTATTGTTTTAAGCGGGGCAAAACCAAGAAAGTTCCTTTCCTCAATACTAGTTTTTCCTATTTAAACTAGTTTGGATTTTAAGACCATGGGTATTCAAGGCAAAAATATAAAGCTGAGTCATCTAAATTAGGAAATATAGGCTTTCAGCCTATCAGATCGAAGATAAATATTTTGAGGCAAAACTGACCCATGAGGTAACAATTTGATGAATTGTATCCAATCACCAATGAGTAAAATCTTCTCACCTCAGCGGTGGTCATACTCATGTGGTAATGATTGGTTAATTTGCACCCAATCATTGACAGGTAAAATCTTCTCACCTTGGTGGTGGTCAGACTTGTGTGGTAATGATTGGTTAATTTGCACCCAATCATTGACAGGTAAAATCTTCTCACCTCGGCAGTGGTCAGACTTGTGTGGTAATGATTGGTTAATTCGCACCCAATCATTGATGGGTAAAATCTTCTCACCTTGAGAGGGTTCAGATCCGAGTGGTAATGATTTGTTAATTTGCACCCAATCATTGATGGGTAAAATCTTCTCACCTCATGGAGGTTCAGATCCATGAAATATTGAACACCTCAAATTTGGCCAAGAAGTCAAAGTAATCCTATTATTAGTTATTACCTTTTTAAGCTGATTTTTGTGATAAACCGTATTTTTCTGATAGTTAAAATTCCACCAATAATCCTCCAAGGTCTTTTTGCCGTTGGTACTCATATCATTAATAACCACAATATTGTTTGATGATCGGGCAGGAGATGGGCTAGTCATAGTAGCAGATTTGGGAGCACTAATACCTTCAACATTCTTTTTCTTAAGTCAAGAAGGAGAATGTACGACATTGCCCCCTCAAGAATGTTGGGAGGGGTGTTAGGTCATAAGAAGCAGCCATGTACCCAGATTATGACAATTCTTGTAGCCAAAGACTTTATAGAATACTCATTTCCTCTCTTATACATGATGGTAAATGGCCCCTCCCAGTTTGATCTAAGTTTGCCACTTCAGGGAGTTATGTGATTGTGGTAATATAAAACCCTATCCGACACTTGGTAAGAAGGTAGAGGAGCTCAAAGCTCATTGGCAACTTGGGCTTTTTTAGCCACTGTTTTTGCTTGGCTAGACTTTCCAGAATATAATTCTTCGTCCTCTTTTTTTAAAGAACAGTTCCCATCTATTGAGACTCATCAGCTCCCTTGTTTGCCTTATGCAACTGCTTCTTTTTTCATCGGAAAGTAGCTTTTGGGCTTTCTTTTTAGCATAGTATTCTTTAAGAGTCCTGACATCATCTTTGGGATTAGCCTCAGGCTCAATTATGGGACTTTCAGTCGCTTTCAGCTCAGCAGTCTCGACGTTTTCAGTCTCCTCAAGGTTTTTGGTTTGATGACCCCAGCTTTGACTAATTGCTTTTTCAGTGTCCACTCTCCCAGTTCCACTGTGGCGATCAAAAACATGACCTCGACTGTGAGGATTACCGCGTCCTCTAAGATTCCTCTTTTCTCTGTCAGAATGACTATGGGGGCCACACATAATTTCAGAATCTACATCCTCAGTGTGCGAAGGTTTAGACTGAGGTCTGCGAGGGGTAGCATCCTTGGAAGAGCGATTCTCTTGAGTCTTGGAATGAGAAACGGCTGCCTCCACGGGCTTAGAGGTAGACTTCTCTTTTAGGCTGTACTTTGGGAGCCTGAACTTATCCTTCAAAGTTGGCCTCACTTAAGAGATTGAAGGGGTATTGGGTTGTGACTTTCGTGTCAACCACTCGTTGTTCACCTGGATTAATCACCACCTCATCTGCCGCAAAATTTGGAATACCATCACTAGCCTCCACTGAATTGTTCAATTTCTTAGTGTTACACCCGGAGGTGACATAATGTAAAGGCAAAGCGGAAGAGGGGTATTCAACTAGGCAGGTGTAGTCATTCTTGATGAGTTCTTTGTTGGATAAGACTGATGGAACTTTGTAGTTCATTAAAGATAGGGACCTTGTTTCATGTTGATGATGCCTTCATACTCAATCATAAACTGAGTACCTATAAGCATATCATAATCGTTATTATCCAAAGCCACTGCAGGGGCTGATAGAATAAGCTTTCCAATATGAATGTGAAGGGACGAGTAAGCACCCAGTGCGTGGGTGTTGTTAGGACTAGCGGTTCCAAAGTCTTGGTTGTACTCCAAGTCAGGTGCAAGTTTGATCTTTTTTATCAACTTGGAGGAGATTACGTTCACTGGGGAGCCTGTATCTAATATAGCCATCACCCAAACTTTTTGGATAACCACTTTGACCTTCATAAGTATCCCCCCAGAAGTGGGCGATAGCACTAAGACCTCCTTAAGATGGAAATTGGAGGCTAATTTGCACGCAGTCTTGGGGTAATTTTCCTGGAGGGACTGCATGGTATGGCCATGCTGGATAGGGCGAATAAGGTGAGACAACACCTCATCTGCGTCACTGGCAGTATCAATGATTATTGGCTCCCCTAGAACTTGGCTGAGATACATCTCTTCAGGTATGGTGGCTTCATTCACTTCTCCAGCATTTAGGCGATCAGGGACCTCCACTTCCATGGGAGCTCCCAATAAGTAGTAACCAACATCATCGTAACCCCCTCAGAGTCAGCCTCAGGGGTATTCTCAACCTTGGGCAAGGTTACAATTGAAGTGGGGGAGACAGTCACGAGAGGTGGGATAGTTAGCTTTGCTTTAACCAGCATTTTTTCAACCCCAGTAGTTCTGGAGGATATACCCTTAAGGTGCGCACCTATTGACTGAGCTGAAGGGGAAACCACAGTAGGAATCTCCGCTTTACATGAATGAGGAATGTCCGTTTTAAGTCGCACCAAAGAAGCAGGTTTTGTGGGGAGAATAAGCACAGGTGGCCTCACTTCCAACGGTTCAATAGGCCGCAGCTCACCCAAAGGAATATGGGCGACATCTAACAAAGCCTCTTTTATATCACGGAAAGGAGTGAAGTGGCATTTCACTGATATGATATGCCTGGCGAGAGAGGGTTGTGAAGCTAACCCTGTTAATATGGCGGCAATAGCATCATCCAGGGTAAGCATGTTAGATGTAGCCAGCCTTTGAGCAGTGAGATAGAAATGCTCAGCAAAACTAATGAGGGTTTCACCCCCATACATGGCAAGGCGCATGAAATCTTGTTTTTCCCTGTATAAGCTCTGCTTGGATCCAAATTCATCCAAGAGGGCCTTCTTAACATCTGACCAGATGTGCTGAGGATCCAGGTGAGGAACAATCGGCTCTTGGGCTTTGCGGCTTAAACAGGGAAGAATGTATTGAACTTTCTGTTTTATCAGTGGCGCCATCCATTGCAGCTTCATAAAGGTACAAAAAGGAAGCAATGCTCCCATTAACTGGGGCGTATCTTCCTTTATAGGTAATTTAAACGGCCGTTGCTCTAGCTTTTTGAGATGGGAGAAAGAGCTGGCTAGTTGCTTCTCGAGAGCAACTAATTGTGGTTCAGGAGAGCTGCTCATGTTTACATCCTCCATTGATTTGATACTTTATTGAAGTATCCAGGGGATTTGACCCCAGTAGTGAGCACCAGTTTGTGGGATCCACCAATGGATGCCACAAATATTTTCTCAGAGCGAGAATCTTACTTTTTAATAAAAAGTATAAAATATTGCTTTATTAAAGTTTTTATGTTTTTTATTGTTTTAAGCGGGGCAAAACCAAGAAAGGTCTTTTCCTCAATACTAGTTTTTCCTATTTAAACTAGTTCAGATTTTGAGACCATGGGTATTTGAGGCAAAAATAAGTAAAGCTGAGTCATCTAAATTAGGAAATATAGGCTTTTGGCCTTTCATATCGAAGATAAATATTTTGAGGCAAAACCAACCCATGGGGTAACAATTTGATGAATTGTATCCAATCACCAATGAGTAAAATCTTCTCATCTCGGTGGTGGTCAGACTCATGTGGTAATGATTGGTTAATTTTCACCCAATCATTGATGGGTAAAATCTTCTCACCTTGGGAGGGTTCAGATCCAAGTGGTAATGATTTGTTAATTTGCACCCAATCATCAATGGGTAAAATCTTCTCACCTCGCGGAGGTTCAGATCTGTGTGATATTGAACACCTCAAATTTGGCCAAGAAGTCAGAGTAATCCTATTATTAGTTATTACCTTTTTAAGCCAATTTTTGTGATAATCCATATCTTTCTGATAGTTAGGATTCCACCAAGAATCCTCTAAGGTCTTTTCGCCGTTGGTACTCATATCATTAATAACCACAATATTATTTGATGATTGGGAAGGAGATGGGCCAATCATGGTAGCAGATTTGGGAGCACTAATACCTCCAACATTCTTTTTCTTAAGTCGAGAAGGAGAATGTCTAACCACCACATGAAAAAGCTCACTACTACTGGAATTGGCTCAAATGGATGAGGCCACCAAAGCAGCAATCAGATGGCATCTAATTAGGGAATCTTGTAAATCCCCATATTGAACCCCATATTCCTAAACTATTTTCAAAATTCATAATTTTTTTATTTTGGTTTTTACTTGAAGTATAAAATACTTCACTTTTTAATCTTAATAAAAACCTTTCTATAGAATCTCAACTTTATCCTTTATTATCGCTTATAGTGGCTTAAGTGAACTAATCACCAGTATCCATACTGGGATTATCCAAGTATGCAGAATACAGTAACCAGTCTGAGATCTGCTCTGTTCAAACAAGGACACTTGTTAGATTTTAATGGTTGACTCAAAAATAAACCCTTTGAGAAAACCATCAATGCTAATAGATTAATCCCATTGATGGTTCCTTTGATCTTTCCTGTTTTTTCTTCATAATTAAATTATTTCCAAAACTACCTCAATTGTATCTAAATCATCCCAATTATCATAGCTAATAATAGCTATGATATTATTACTATTTGGCCAATTATGGGAACCACTTGGGTGAACCAAGTGATTCTACAGCACAAACTAAATTGCATTTATGAATTTAATGCAAATATGATTGATGAATAATAATTTTTATGTATGTCAATCACCATAATCAGCACAATGGTACTTACATATGGACTTCCCAATTAGGGAGTACCAAGTACTATTGAGAAGGTTGCCAACATCCCAGTTAAGGGTGCGTCATTATTTGAATCCATTAATTCTTTTTTATCAATTGTTTTATTTCATCAGCTGTATGACAAAACGATATTACTTGCACATGGACAGCCCAAATAGGGAGTACCTAGTACTATTAAGAGGTCTGTCAACATCCCAATTAGGGGTGCAACATTATTCAAATTATATATTCTCTTTTTCCCCACTTAATGTATTTTGTCATCTATATGATGAAATGTAATTGGGCTGAATGAAAGGCAAATTTACACTGCTAAGGTGCTAATATTATGCTTAAAATCTTCCCAATTATGAGAGTAGTAGTGCCTTCAATTGGGCTGAAATAATTGTAATTAAGTTAATTCAAGGTCCAAATTAACTTGGGGATATTTTAATAACCACTGCCATAATCCATAGCAGATTGGCATGGAGTTTAATTAGCTCATCTAATAGATTAGTATGGCCAGGAGATGTCCTAGAGGTATAAAATACTGGCGCCTGGCCCTAAAATAAAAACATCATCTTTCCGTATCTTCATATTTTTGTCTTATATCTTCTTATCTTAATTTGATCTTCATATTAAGAGTGTAGACAAGCAATCAGGGAAGCTTGTCATAATTACCTGTGTCTGGATAGTTCCCAATTAGAGAGGGAAATTTACCCTAGAAGAGACCAAGAGAGTCAGATATTGTTGTTTAGTTTTGTGAGCTTTCGAACAGTTAGGAAATATTATAAGACACATAGCATATTTAGGATTTATTAGCTGGAACTCTTCCTGACTATTGAAACAGGAATACTTTTAATAAGCGAGCTAATCCTCAAAAACTCACAACTGTTTATAGTGAATACCTTGGAGCTGAGCTGCCGAGGGAGAGGTTGTATTAGCTCCCTTTGAGTCCCAAGGGCCAGCATACAATGAAACAGTTTAATAGTGTCAACAAGAGATTCTCCATGGATGAAACAGTTTTTATCAAAAAGATTGATGCTACCTGGGTAGAATCAGAGGAGAATTTGCTTAGTGAGAATGATTGTGATTTTAGCAAAGGTTGTCTAGTTTCCTAATCTGCGCAGAGTAAACCCCTGATCAGTTAGCCAGCCTCACATGTTAAGTGAGCTGAGTTCACTGGGCTTATTTCTTGTCAAAATCTCCTGACATTTTTTATATACTTACCATCTCTCCTTCAGTATGCTCTAAAGTCTGCGCCAAACTCCCATTGGTACACCAGCAAAGTTAATCCCTTTGGGGTTGGACTTAGGTTCCCTACTCAATCACCACATTGGTGCTAGGTGTTTGTGAAACAGTATACCTATCTGTCCATAAATTAAAACGTTTGTTCTTGACTTATCCAATTACAGATAAAATATATACATTAACTAGGAGCAAAAGAATCCTTATCAGACCATCTTTAGTATTGACAGATGAGTAATTTAGTCTAGGTTTAATTTATTATGAATTAGTGAGGCTGTCATTTTGGCAAGGGAACTATTTAAAAATTTGTATTATCATATAATAGTTAGGGCAGCGATTTTATGGTGGTTTTCTAGCTGTTAGATCAATAGAATGGCAAGTTGATCACTGCTAGATTAGTTATTAATGATATATGCTTAGGGCTTATTTTTTGTCAAAATATCTTTTGGCAATATGGGATGTTGATTCCTATTAGTATTTGCTCTTTCAATGATTGTTATTACCTAGCCTTCCTTATCCAGGGTTTACCCAGAATTAGAAGTTCTGATGGCCTGATAATCACTTATCTTGACAAAAACAGAAAAAGGTATCATTAACTTTTATCTGGTCTACAAAGGTTTTTTAAAGTTATAGTAAATGAACAGCTAATTGTTGCTAGGCCCTTCTGGTTTGAGCACTGGAGACATGTTTGTTTTGTATGTCTAAGGTTGTCATAAGAATTTATCTCATCTTTGTGAGCGATTAATAGTCTAACTTAACTATATTAAAAGACTTGAAATTCAGTAAATCTTTTAGATCTGATTGGTTTACATCTAATATGAATTCTACAAAAACCTTATACTGTAATGTCAGTATTCTTCCTTTATTGAGTGGCATTTCAAAAATTTATACAAAATTAACCCATCAGGGACCTTTGTACCAATCCAGGCATAACTTTTTGAATTAAAGTTCAACTTCATATTTAAAAAATCAGGTTGCACACAATCTGTTTGCTTCCCCTTGCTTCCATATCAGTCCTATAGTAGTGATTAATCTGGCTTTTTTATGCAACTATATAATGATCAGGTGATTAAACATGGATTTACTAAGGTTAAAACTTATTAGATCTGCCGCACTGATGTTTGCAATTTAATTTGTTTTATAAGATCCAATATTGAGGCAATACCTTTAGGATAAAATATGTTGATTATTATTCTACAATTTGATTTTTGAATTGGTTTAATAATTACACAGTAGGTTGCTGAGATGCCAGAATATTAACTTGCTTCATCTAAATTATAAATATACAATTAGATCTTGCTGGGCTACTATATCATGTTGAGGTTGCATCCTTTTGATCCTAACCTAAAATTCTCTCTAATTTCCAAAGAAGTTAATTTAAAAATCAATTTTCTGTGTATCTATAATCATATGCTTACTTGTTTTAGGCTTAAATCATGACAACGGATTTAATTACTAGAGCCCCTTATGGAATGGCAGGTACCCATGATATTGTTAATACTGGAATCAAGTTCATCCCATTCACCAGGTCATGATGGTAGACCAGAGAGCTGTAATATGGTCTATAGGCTTTAGGCCTGAGTTACATCCATACAAATGACTAAAGGCTGGATGGGCTCAAATGCTTTTCCCCACACCTCAGCTCATACACTTATGAAATAATTTCAGTAAATTTTGAGCACTTATTGCAAGCCTGCCAGGTAGCAGAGGCCAGCATGAAATAATTAACTGCAATACCTTAATGTCAGGAGAGACTCTTTAGATCACTAAATATTGAAGGTAAATCTGGTAAGTCACATACCAAGCTGATAGGGTGTAATTTCTGAAATGATAGTGTGGGTGAGTTTTGGGATGGATCCCAGATGTTAAGCAATGAACTATCAGATTTGAACATAAAATCAGAGCTGGTAACCTCTTAAAGGAGTCAGTAGTATGGACAGAACCAGGGATCATAGAATAATGCTAAATTAATATAAAAATAACTTTTCAACAATTAGTTTTATTAGGAAAAAAATCAATGAGGGAGTTGATTGGTAATGATTTTATTTAAATCATTTATTGAGGATAGTGCCCAAAACATCTTTGGAGCTAGTAAAGTTATTATGAAAGGCCCAGTTTGTTTTTATAAAATTTGTGGTGATGAGGGCTGATTACCTTATGTTTCTAGGTTAAAATATAACTCAAACAATATTGCCATTATGGCTCATTCAATGATGAGTATAAGCTCAAACTTGATGTTGCAATTTATGGCAAATTTACTAACTCTATCAATCATATAATTTGTCTGATATTTGAGATTTTACTTAGATATCAACATTATGGTCCCATCCTCATTTGTGATATTTAGGTATTGTAGGTTGAAGTGTTTGGCTGAATTATATTTAAAATTAAACCCTTGGACTTACCTTGGTAACTTTTGCTTTAAACTATCTCTAGTCAATGGTATGCTTTAAGTTGGAGATGAGGACCAAATTTGGTAACTTTACTACAGCCTTGACTTCTTTCTATACTCTTTCCACTCCTTCAATTATGTCATTAGTTATGACACTCAAAGTATTGGGTTTTAATTTCACATTTTACCCAGGTGAGATTTTATACTTACCTTACCTAGATTCAGTACCATCAAGTGCACCATGTTTCCAAGTTTTTACCACACTAGCCTAAAAAAATGTTTAGATTGAGGTAACTCTCCATTAGGTTTATTAGTTTTATGCAAAGGTAAATTGGTCCTTGGGAAACCCATTTATTACAAACTGTAATATAAAAGATGTTTTTTGCACATCTTTTCCTAACTGGTGCTACCCTGTTAGGCTCACAATTACTCAGGTTTTGTATTTTATATGATCATGAGAACTTTTTAGCACATAATTAAAGCTTACTTTTTCCAAGTTTCCCCTACCACTCAATATATAGATCTTCTAAATAAATTTTATATAGTATTCTAGGTTCTCCTGGGCATTTGTATACCAAAGTTGGGATCTCTTTTTAGTCTCACCAGCCATTCCACCAAAATTATCATACATGTATATAAATTTTAATCAAAGAGTGCTAGCTTTATAGCTTAGTTGGTTGATACTTTAAATTGCCCCTTTAACAAGTTTAAATCATCAGCATTCTTATAGAATTAAGTACTTATAATGTAGATTCAGAAATGCAACTTAATATAAGTTTTATTTAAGTTTAGACAATGCCAACGCTGATTACGTTTGTTAACTTTTGGCGTATTTGTTTGATTCCAGTGATTGGGTTGCATAGGGTAAACCCCACTGGGAAATTGACAAGTGATATGAGTATTGCTGTTCCTTGATAATTAATAATAAAGACTTAATAAGGAGCTATTTCCTCAATGATACCATTTTAATTTAATATAATACTAATGACTACATCCATTAACCTTCCCCATTCTTCTTATTTTCAAAAATACCTCACCATTGCATTCTCACGCCCAACTCTTAATCTTTGGTATTCTCGGCGGTTTCAACCCTTTACAATTGGTAATTCTCTATTCACTATGAATTGTGGATTTCATCAAATCATTGAAGTTTTGTCATAATTTCTTTAATTTGCCAAACTATGAATACTTCATTTGATTTTCCTTGCTTCCACCTAATTTCCACCTGATCTTGAGGCTCGCTACAAATCTAATTTACAACCATCAGAACTATAGCTTATCGTCCAGTCATATCAAAATCTTGACATTACCCCCCTTGACTGGACAATAAGCTCATATTGCTTGTATGCTTGGAGAAACTTCGCGAGTTTGGTTAATAATCCAACCACCTGCGGGTTCCTTAATCGTGTAAGAATCAACACCAGTCTTCTCAATTATCTCAAACAGTCCAATCCATTTACTGGCAATCTTGTTCCTTCTTCCAAACCCATGTTGGTCATGAATTAGAACAAGATCTCCTACCCCAAACTGTGAAAGCTGCTGCATTTACATTGGCCAGCTTCCTGATCCCAAATCTTCTTAGCCAAACTAGTGGAATACGCTTCAGTTTGGATTTTAATCAGTATGTTGGTCAAGGTAGTCAAATAGTGCTGAGGCTCTAATCTGCCGGTATCTCCACACACACAGGATTAAAGCAATGTCAGCAAGGCTGGATGTCTTCCATAAAGTAATTGAAAGAGACTTTTCCCTGTCACCAAATGATAGCTATTATTGTATGCAAAGATGGTGGTAGATAAAGGGTACTCCATTTGGAGGGCCGATCCTTTACAAGCTTATGGAAAATAATTACCAATATTCCGTTGACCTGTTCCATCATTCCATCAGATTCAAGATGGTAGGGTGTAGTCAAGGCTCTGCGGATTGCCATCAGCTTGTTCAACTTGGGCAGGATATGCGACATGAAATTGGTTCCATTGTCCATTAGGATAAATTGTGGATAGCTGTGTCACTGTATGACATACTATAAAATGAACTTGGCGGTGGTGACAGCACCTAAATCATTGATCGATCTTGCTTCCACCCATCTTGTCAAATGATCAATTGCTACTATTATATACTTTGAGCAGTTTGCGCCAGTGGTAAGAGGCCCCACCACATCCAGAGAAACAGTATGCCATGCAAACCAAGGCTTGACCATCTGGTAGGTGGTCTTCTTGTGGAATGGTTTCTCCACTTGGCATTGGTGACAACAAGCAATCGTCTCAAGCACATCATAGTGCATACTCTCCCAATAGTAATAGGGTTGCAAGGACTCCAGCGTTTTATGCAACTCTCCATGACTACCACCCTATGTGCATCCAAGATAGTTGTTGGCCTGGCAGAGGGCTTAGGAAAGCTCAGCATCAATGCTCCAATCCAATTATATAATTCCTCATCGCATAAGAAGGTATCCTGTCTAAGCATATCCAGCACTTTGATCACTTTCAGCAGCTCATTGTAATATTTGCCCACCACCATCTTCTCATACATGATGTCTGCTAAATCCGTTATAATGGCAGCAGTTAGTAATTGTGAGAGACAGTCCACATTCTGGTGCTTCACCCCTGGCCAGTATACAATCTCAAAGTCATATGCTTGGAGCTTCAGGACCCATTGCATGAGATGCTCTTAAGGTTCCCATAGATTCTGCAGCCACCGCAAGGATTTATGGTCCGTGACCACATTTGAATTTAACCACATGGAGGTAGACTCAGAATTGTTTGTATGCATATATCACCGCTAAGCACTCCCTCTCAGTCACGGTGTACTTATGTTCAGGGCCTGTTAAGCTTCAGCTACAATATGCAATGGGATGCTCCACACCACCATCATCCTTTTGAGATAGCATGGCCCCTAAGGTGGAAGTGCAAACATCGTTTGTACAATAAATTCCTTCCCAAAATTTGGGTATTGCAAAATAGGTGCACTAGCCAATGCAGTTTGTAAGATATCAAAAGCATTTTGACAACGGTCAGTCCACTCAAAGGTAGCATTTTTCCTTAATAACTCAAAGAGCGGAGCCTAATATAGCTAATTTGGGAATGAACCGCTGGTAGTAACTGACTATCCCCAAAAACACCTGTATATCCCATTTGTTACTCAGCTGAGTCATCTTGCATATAGCTTCCACTTTGGTGGTTGAGGACTGAGCCTTATGGAGTCTACCACAAACCCAAGGTATTCCAACTGCTCTTTTAAAAGGGCGCTTTTGGGCTTAATTTTGATGTTAGATTCAGCGAGTTGGTGGAACACTTGTTTCAGATAGCCGAGATGTTCTGTGAACATCCATGAGAACACGTTGGCATCATTGAGGTAAGTAAAATGCAGGACAGCTTGATATATAAGATCATATTCATAGCATGCTGGAATGTATCCAGAGCGTACCACAAACCCTGTGGCATACATGTAGGCTGAAACAACCTCTTTGAGGGGAATATAGCGCATTTCTTGCGTTCTGCCACTGGAAACTCAATCTGCTGATACCCTGATATCAAGTCCATGGCTGAGAAGTGGCTCATGCCTCCTAATCAATATAAATTATTGTCAATCCGTGGGAGAGGGTAGGAGTCCTTCTTAGTTACACTATTAAGCTTCCAGTAGTCAATGACCACCCAGTTTTTGCCATCTTTCTTCTTAACAATGAGCACTGGTGATGCCCACAGACTCTTGGATGGCTCTAACATCCCTTGCTCAATCAATTTGTCAACTCATTGGAGACTACTTCCTCTACAGCCTTGGAGCGCCAGATGGGCTGTGACCGAATGGGAGGGTGATCGCCTGTGTCAATCTGATGCACCCCCATGTGCGCACCCCCAAATTGTGGTCATCAGAAGCAAAAGTTTCTTGGTATTTTCATATAGGGCCATTGCCCTATCCTTCTGTTCCTCTGACAACCCAACCAGAGCTTCCTGCAGAACCACTGCTATTACACCAAGTGGGGAGTTTACTGGTATGGTGATGTCGCCCATTGAACTAAAATTGTGAATATGGTGAACCTCATCAATAGGGGCCATATGCAAATAAGCCACCACTTGGTGCCTTTGGACCATCATTGCCTCCTTCTTCAGGTTTTCTATTAGCACTTTCACCACTTCCTTCCCTGGTAACAGTAACCCAGGAGCCACATGAGGTTTGAGCCAGGATTGCTGGTAGGGCCCCACTATTTCTCCATATAATCCTTCAGGGACGTCTATTTTTTTGCTCTGTCCCTATTATGACCTGATACCCCAAAGGTATACTGAAAGCGCGTGCCACCCATAGCGGAAACCTGTTGTACTCATAAATCTGGCTATGAAGGGCTCCGGTCCTCCACTTCATCCACCAATACTGAACAGTAATTACCCCATACTATATGCTAGATTGATCTGAATGGAGAGGATTGGGTCCTTTGGTACTCCACTAGAGGTAAAGTAAATGGGAGTCTGTTAGCCCAGGATAATGATGGTTTAATCCGCCATGTTTACCATGTCCCCAAATTGCTGCATGAATGCAGCTCCAATCAACATTTCATAGCTATTATTAGGCAGCTCCACAGTTGGAGCGGATGCGCCAACTGACCTGAACCTCAAAGGTAACGCACTGTATGCACCCTCTGACACAGTACTCTGTGCTCCCGCAGTCCTGTACACTACTCTGTGGTCTACATCTGGTTTTAAAGGAAGCTTAGACACAAGCTTGGTGGATATAATATTGATAGAAGCACCAGTATTAATAATCACCCAAATTTTGGTATTTTGAACAAAGATATCACAGTAGGTACACTCCAAATAAGAGGAACCATTGGTATTTATGACATGAACATCCAAGGGCTTGCGTTTATCCAAGAAATTGATAATATCAACACCCACATGAGGATACTCCTGGGCAATCTGTTCTACTGGAATTGCCACATCACCCCCTCCAGAGTTGCAAATCTGTTGAATGTATGCCGCCAACTTTACCATTTCGCTCATGGATTTTCCAGGAATATGGCTTTTGCACATCTTGGCGGAACTTCAAGTCTACACTATTGGGGTCTCTCCCTTGGTTTGAGGCTAATATATTGTAGGGAATTTGTTAATATAATAAATTGTCAGGGTGTATATTAGGGCCAACACAAAGCAACTTGTGAGAATCATCAGGGACAATTATGTTTGAATCAGCGGAAGTAGAGCATCCCATCTCTACTCCACTCGCCCTTTTCCCTGTTTGATTAGGGTAGCTAGTATTGCATGAGCATTCTGGCTACTTGAACAGCTAACCGCATAATGGCCTCTTTGGCCACATGAGAAACAAGAACTCATACATGGCCCTTGTATCTATATCAACCCTGATGGTCTGGGTCAATTATTATATGATGGGTCAGTATTGGGTTGGGGATAAGCTAGTTGATAGTATTGGGGACAGAAAGGAACCGCCAACGCGTTAAGTGGATGAAAATTGACTGAAGTGTTACACCCATGCGTTGACATCCCTCTTAAGACAAAAATTCAGTAGTGGATGCAGGAGCATTCCACTCCACATTGGGACACTAAAGGTGACAGATAGACGGTGTAAACAATTGACATTCTCAATAGCTCTGCTCACCTTGAAGAATGTGGGCCATAGCATCATACTGTTCTTGATATGGCTTAACAGCCACTATCATCACTATGGCCACCTCTTCATTCATTAAAATGTGTGATCCCAACAACATATGAGCTTCAGTTGTGAACCGCTCCGCAAACTCTACCAGGGACTCATTCTTTTTGAAAAGATATGGTCAAAAACTATGTCTTGTGTTGTGCCATTTTTGCCACACCCCCAAACAGGAAGATCACAGTCTCCTTCAACTCTTGATATGTTACAGTACAACTCTTAAGGCAACATGTGACCTGGTTGGCGCTCTCAACATCCAGAGAGGATAACAACAGTTTAGCCTTCTGCCAATTGGAAGCTCCTTCTACTGCAAATTAGAACAGCAAAAAAATACAGGTATGTTTCCATTGCAGTTAAGTGGGGGGATCTTGTCACTGCAGAACTTTACTTAACTCATGACATTATTCAGTTTCCGCTCTGCACAGTATAGTCGCTCTGTAGTTTTATCCAACTGGTCAGCAAGTTGATTGGATTGGCAACTAATGAAGTGCAGTTAGTGGAAGGCCTTATCCATATGATCCATTATACTCTTATTCTCTTGAAAAAGCGTTTTTGGGCCTGGATTAATGTATCAAAGACAAGTTTTAGTTCCACTTATTAAGATAACTCAATAAACTGAGGCAGGACATCATCAAGGGAAACCGGTTGCACCATTTAATGGCAAATAAAAATTATTTAATAAGTTGATCAATGGGCCCCTGTAGTGAGCACCACTGTTAACTTTTGGCGGATTTTTTGATTCCGATGAGCAAGTTGCACAGGGTAAAACCCACTGAGCAATGGACGAGAAATATGAGGATTGCAGGTCCTTGATAATTAATAATAGTAAATACTTAATAAGGAGCCATTGCCCCAATGATACCATTTTTAATTTAATATAATACTAACGGCTACTTCTGTTAACCTTACCTATTCTTCTTATTTTTCAAAAGACCTCACCATTGCATTCTCACGCCCATCTCTTAATCCTTGGTAATCTTGGCGGTTTCAACCCTTTACACTTGGCAATTCTCTATTTACTATAAATTGGGTATTCATTCTATTATCAAAGCTTTGGTGGAGTTTCCTCATTTTGCCAAACTATGAGTACTTTGATTGATTTGCCTCGCTTCCACCTAACTTCCACTTGATCTGGGGCTCACCTCAAATCTAAATTACAATCCATTGGAACTATAGCTTATCGCCCAGTCATATCTTAATATTAACAATGTTCCTTATAATTTTGATATCAGTTGTTTTATGTAACAATACTTGTGTCAGGAAAGTGACAGAAAAAAGTTTAGACTGGCCTGCCAGTCAAAATGCAAAACGCCCAAAAGGTGAGCCATAATGACAAGGGCATTGCCACTCAAATAACATTACAAAGTGCTGGGAGAAAAAGTAATAATTGAGTCACATTTGGCCAAAAATTTAAAAAACAACCTGGCAAGAAACCAGGATGTTGCAGCCTCAGAATCAATGGGCATGGGCGTAGAAAGTTGCGATACTGGGGAAAATTCTACGAAGTTCTTGACATGAAAGGCCCGATTGACCACAGTAGAAACCAAAATTAATATCATGATTGGGATAACTCAGTCAATACGAGGCCTGAGAAACCACATTGCAGATGCCATGGGGGTTTGGCAAAGAAAGATAAGAACTTATTCAAATAAATTGGAGCATGGGAAAATTTTTAATGAATTTAAAAATGCTAGAATAGACCTTCAATTTTCTCAGTATGTTACTACTGCTTAAATATCCAATCAATTTAGTGAATAGCTTAGGAAAGTGCAGGATTGGAGCCCTCTAGATTTGACCTAATCTGGTGAACTTTGAGTGAGGGGGCTAAACTGACTTAATTTAAACCAACTTAAAGAGTATTGGTGGTGGGCTGAGTCATTATCAGTTCATCCATAGATGCCTGAATTGCAGATTTACTGCAGTTCTTACAAATTGAGTGATGTCATCTCACCCAATGGGAAATGGGAACCTCCCAAGGCTACCCCATATAGGGGCAGTCCCAATAGGTCAGGAATGGGTTTAGGGTGCCTAACCCACCTGCATCCAGTTGCTCTAGCATCTATTTGACCAGGCAAGATTTACTGTACAAAGAGCTTTATTTTTCTGGAGAGGGTTCAGAACTGACAGCAACCTTTACCAATAGCCTGATGCCATAGTGAGTTTTACCAAAGAGTTGATATTAAGTACTTTTTTCACCAAAGGTACACAGCCATGAGCTTTGTTGCCAATGGTTTGGTAATCTCAGGCCTTGATGCCAAAGGTTCATTGCCATCAAATATATTTGAACCTTTCACCCCATGTGGATGCCAATTCTCCAATAGCTCGATACAAATTCTCTTAATTTACAGTACCAATTCATCTGAAGTTAATACCAGGATAGGTAGCGGGGTCCTCAAAGGTAATCTGTGACCCAACGCTTGTTTACCACATGGGTGAGGTCGCCCTGGAAGATGAGAGGGCATCTGGCCTTCACAGACCTTTTTGGAGGGAAAATGGAATGCCACCCAGTTTAAGTGGAGGGGATCTCCCCCAGACTTACATTATCCTTCCCTTTTCCAAAAGAAGGGGCGCTGCCACTGGGAGTTGAGCAAGAGCCACATTTTTATAGCCTTGTGGAACTTGATTGCCATCAATGTAGCAATTTTTGGGGGAGGAGAGTAGCATCAGAGTGGGTAGTATGGAACGCCTCAATGGGCTCCAAGAAGTTGGCAGTCTTGAGCGCCAACCCAGCTATTTTCATAGTCTGGATAGCCTTTCCATGCGACTAAATATTAAACTGATCGGTAGGAGCTTGGGAAGCTATGATGTCATCAACTTCTGCTTCCTCCGCACCCTCAATCATGATGGACTCTGGTTCTGATAAGAGCTCCCCTTGGACGGGGACAACTGAGAGACATGGAAAACTGGATGTTGCTTCCAGTGGGCTGACAATTTTAAACGGAAGGCGCCATTTCCTAAGTCTTTATCAACAAAATGGGGTCCTGAGTGTTTAATTGCAAACTTGTGCAAGGGCACCTGCATGTGCAAGTGTCACGTGTCAAGCATGATATGTGATACTACCTTTATTTTGTGTGCTGGGAGCTGCTTCTGATCTGCAAACCATCTATAATCACTTATGTCCTTGGTCAAGTGCTACTAAACCAAGGACTGTGTGGCATGAATGTGCTGAGCATGGTCAGCTACAGCTGGCACCTCTGGGAGAACGCATGGCCCAACCAAAAACAATGGGTTATAACCTAAAGTAGCTTCATATGGGAGAAGCCTGTGGATGCATTTGTCCCATTATTATACAAAAATTGAGCAAGGGTGAAGTCATCCGCCCAGGTATCCTGAGTGGCTGCAACGTAGCTCTGCAGATACTGTTCCAAGATCTGATTGGCCCATTCAGTCTGACCATCTGGCTGTGGATGGTATGCAGTGGAGCGACAGGGTATAGTCTTCAAGTTTGTCAAGTGCTCGTTCCAAAACCATGTCATAAATTGGGTCCAGCAGTCGCCGATAGTTTCCTGTGGGAGTTTGAACATAGAAAACATGTGCCTCACGAACAGACGGGCAGTTTTCTCAGAAGTGATGGTGGAGGAGCATGGTATAAACAAGGAGAGTTTATTGAAGCAGTCTATGATCACCATGACCGCTGTGAACCCCTTGGAGCTGTGTAGATCAACAATAAAGTCCATGGACACCAACGTCCACAGCCCCTCTGCTGCTTCAAGGGGTGAAGGAGACCATTCTTACCAGACTGGTCCGATTTAGTCCACACACAAGTCACACAGTCAGCTATCCAGGTTGGAACATCCTTTGACAATCCTGGCCATTAAAGGTATGCTTTAAAAAATTAATGCATTTCTTATTCCCTGGGTGGCCAACTTCAGGGGGATTTTAATGAGCTTGAATAAATTTAGCTTGAAGAGGGTGAGGGACCCACTCTTGAGGCCTGAAATAGATTAGTCCCTCAGCCAGAGAATAAAAGGAATATTTTTAAGTTGGGAGGAACAACTTTTCCAAAAGATCCACCCCTTCTTCACATGTCATCTGCACTGCTAAGACCTGCAAAGTCAAAGGCGTGTTTGAAACTAAGTCTGTGTAAAAATTTACTTAAGTTGTTATCAGCAAGCAACCTTAGTAACCTTTTTACTGCAAAGGTTCAGTTTCCTCATGCACTTCATCAAGCTGTATAGTAGAATGAATTATTAATTGATAATAGTATGGAGACTATTATCTGTAGTTGAGTATGAATTATTATATTTTGGCCCAACGCTCAGCCAGTATTCTCATTTGACTTGTGATGTCATACTCATAGGTATTTGTTCCCTTTCTCTTGTCCACCTGATCTTTGCTGAGATACCCCGGTGGCAGTCCTTTGGTCCAACATACAGTTGGCAGCTATCCCTGATTGTGGCTCCTTCTTCTCTAGATCCCCGCTTGGATATTTACTCTTTTCTCTAAGAGTCTTCCAATTATTGCACTCAGCAATAATATCCTTGCAACAGAACAATGGAAGCTGATGATAGTTTAACTATATACCAGATGGATAACTTTGAAATAAATAACTCTTATTTCTAACTAACTGTTATATACTGTATTATCTGTTATTATCTCCTGTATTATCTGTTTTATTATAGTGAACCCTCTGGAATGTATAGTAGGGAATTCGGCTGTCTAACCCTCAGTTGACACCTCTTCAATGAAATGGCAGCCATTGCCATTGAATCACCCATCCTTGTCTCAGCAGCGATGGTCTTCCCTATCCTGGATAGGATTCTGTCATTGGACATCCTCGAGACCCAAAATGGAAAGAGTTGGAAAATGTGTCCCTAACGTTTTCCTCTTGATCCAAGCAAAACAACCATATTTGGCTAGCGACCTACTTAGGTAATTGGACTTATTACCCATTAAGGCAGGTCACACACCAACTGGTTGATTCGCTAGTTGCAGGCAGCATCACTTACCTCGCAACTTGCTATTTATTCCCAATCAGTTGGTGATGAAACCTGACCGATCCCAATTGGTACACCTGATAGTTAATCACTATCAGATGCCCCTATTTCATCGGCAACTCCACCTAATAAAATCTTAAGTATTTGTCCAGATTGATCCCTGATGGATATGACCAGGCGAATATCCCAAAATCCCCCAAACATAGTTACTCCAAAACTCAGGCCTTAAATTTCCAATTCACTTCGCCTTAGGGAATTTTCCTAGCGATTCCAGGCAATCTAACAGGTTGGGAATATGGGCAAAAATCCCAACACATCCCCCTCTTGCCTAGATTTCCAGCAAGAAAAGGACCGGGGCATGAGAACACTGATTTGGAAACTTGGTCATATACTTCATTGGTTCAAGCAGAGTACACTCATCAATACTCAACGCTGCTCAGGACAACCTTCAGCATACAGCGTTCTTCCTCTTCCTCCTCGCTACCACCTTTTCAAAGTGCGGTCCCCATGATCTACTGTCATGCCGGGCTGATCAATTTACTCATGATGATATTAGTCCCAGGGTCCAGTTTTCCCCCCATCAGGGTATATGACTCGGTGTCATATTCAGGATTCTTGGTCTGGCGTCCTTGATTTTCTGATTTTCTCCTCATCCTAGACAGGAGACTCTTAACGTCAATTTTTGTTTTGCAGCTTAATTAAGAATACTTATTTTTATTCGCCCTTGTTATTTTGCTCATAACCTCTTGGCTCAAGTCATTCCTAATTCTCCCTTGGAGAGCTTATCTCATTAATTTTGAGATGAATTTCTCCAAAATTGGAGCTTAATGGATTATCAAGTGCATAATGTCGACTTCCATATAAGTCTGACATCCCCCTCTCATCCAGCTTATATATCAAATTCTGAGTTGTGATACCAGCAGCTTCTGAATAGTTTGTCTGATCAAGACCTCCGTCTCTTCCAGCAGATGAGTTGGGATGCTTGACGGAACCTCTTCTATGATCCTTCCAGGACTCATACGCCTAGTCTGGCGCCAGCAGATAGTCCTTCCATCGAATTACCAGAAATGGTAACTAATCCCTCTGAAACCAGGCTTGCTATCATTTCAAACAACTCTCATCCAATTCTTCCTCTGCCGTCAATTCCAGAGTTAGACTTTAAAACTCTCCTCTATTTGGCTCCTTTTGCTGATGCACTGACCAATGTTGTAGATGCTCCAGAGATTATGCAATTTGCTCCTGATTGTTCATTTCTTTCTGGGTCAGACCTGCTCCCTGAGTTCCTCTTCTGACTTGGACAATATTACAAACCCGCTGTTCTGGTCTCTGAGCTCACCATTGGTAACAGTATTCACTTCAAGCTCCCCTACACTGAACTCCAGGCCCAAGTCACTGAGGCTTTGTCCCTAGCGCTGAATCCCTCTGATCTTGATAACATCCTTGATTGGGATACCACCGCTTATGCTCTTTACTTTGCTGGCCAAGTTCTTTGAAGTTGGTCCACAAAGCTTCCAGCCTCACCTGGGTTCCACCATTCATTCGGCTTTAGCTTCTGAGAAGCCCATATTCATCACTTGCAGGATGCAATCTGCTCCCTGAATGATTATCTCTTCTCTGGCACTTCAAATCAGTATTTTCCGCTGATGGCATTGATAGGGGACATGATTTGGCAGCCCCATCAAGCATCCCTTGTTTTTTACCAGCCCATATGTCCAGTGTTCTTGATGAATCCCGTCATCAGGTGCTCAGAACTAATCTTTCAGCTCCGTACTGTATCAGGATTACATGGGATTATTCATCAATTGCCTCTTCTTATACTGTTGCTTTCCTCTCTGCTCCAGGGTTTTGCTATTGGCTTCATCCAATATCTCAATTTCCCTTCCCCTAGTTGCTTTCTTGCAGGGCTTGGCGTCCGCTCAAAGAACGTGGTTTTGTATAAATCTAGACCTCATAAGAATCTGATCTCATATTGATTTTGACGGGCTGTTCCTTCCTACCATGATCCATCCTCCCTCCCCCAAGAGGTGACATAGGCGGAATCATCCCTGTACCAAGGACAATTAATAAAAATAAAAATTATAAAATTATATCGGCTTTTTCTCTGTGTGGTTTATAATCCTTTTTTCCAATACTTTTATCAATTTATATCTTTATTCTTCTTTTTTTATGGGACTTGACCTTGTTTTGGTTCAGCAGTCCATTTTTCTCCCAAAAAGGGTCCTGGGTACTTAAACATGCTAGTTTTCTATGGTTCAGAGGTTCTTTTTTGGACTTGACCTAATCATCAGGACAAACCATCTTAATGGTTCATTGGTCCTTCAGGAACTCTTTAATTTTTTTCATCAATCCATCGCTTTATATACTTAGCGTGGACTCAATTTACAACTCTTCCATCCAAGAGATTCTTGATGGAGTAGGCATCAGTTGCCATCTTGGCAATCACTTTGAATGGACCTGACCACAGTGCATCTAGTTTGTTTCTTCATCCAAAACCATGCATATCACAATAGGCAACTCTTTCCCCTATTAAATATTCTGCTAAGGCCAGTCAGTTCTTATTGTCCATTGATTTCGCTCGTATCCTTTTCTTTAACGTTGTATCAAATGCTTGAAATTGCATATCAATCAGGATATTTGTCAGTATGTTCAGGTATTGCTCGGTACTCATCCCTGACGTAGGTTCCACCACCAAATATAAAATCAGCGGCAACGCGGCCTTTCTACCATATAACAACTCAAACGGCGTCTTTCCTGTCGCCATATGATGACTAATATTGTAGGTGAACATCACCAAGCTCAAGTATGTTCCCCACGCAGAAGTTCTCCCTGTGACTAGCTTCCTCAGCGTCATGGCCAGCGTTCTATTCACCCATTCTACCAGTCCATTTATCACCGGTCAGTAAGGTACTGACGTGACTCCTCTGATCCCCATTATCTCATTCAATCTTAGGATCACATGAGATGTGAAGTTGGTCCTGTTATTGCTAAGCAGGACCTGCAGACATTCATGCCAGTATACTACTTGATCCAGGATGAACCTCGCAGTACTGGTAGCATCTACTCTCGTTAGGGCCTTCATCTTGACCCATCTTGTCAGATGGTCAATACCAACTATATATGTACTTGACTCCTCCTGTGCTCATCATTAGCGGTCCCATCACATCGATGAACAATGTGTGCCAGACAAAACCAGGGCAGACCAGTCAGTATCCAATAGTATTTTTATGTGGTTTGTGCAGCTGGCACTCCATGCAACAAGCTAGATAATCCATGGCAATGTAGTTAATAGATTCCCAGTAATAGTACTAATGAATATGGTCAGTTGTTTTCCTCAGGCCTCCATCCCAACAACCTTGTGAGCGGCTTGCACTATAGCTTCTCTTTCCAACGGTTTCAGTAATAACTGCTTCCCGTTGATAGTCTTACATACTTGTCCATCCATGGTCTTGGTGTTTTCCATTGCTTTCCAAAGCGCACCTTGGATTTCTTGGGGCTCGTCCCCAATTTTTTCGTTGACCATTCTCTGGAATAGCTCATCCGCCTGTGGGTATACCATCTGGACCATTGGTAACCGCAATAAGCTATCCACGTTCTGGTGAGAAGCCCCTGCTTGGTGGACAATCTCATAATCATAAGCCTAGAGCTTAAGTGCCCATTGGGCCAGTCATCCTTCTGGCTCTCTCAAATTGTGCAGCCAACGCAGAAAAGAGTGGTCCATTACCACCTTAAAGTGCGTTTCATGGATGTACACCTGAAACTGCTTGCATGCATAAATGACCACAAGGCATTCCTGCTCAGTCACGGTGTAGTTCCTCTCAGCGGCTGAGAGTGTTCAGCTCACATACACCACTGGATGTTTGTCCCCAAGTTTGTCTACTTAGCTCAGTATGGCGCTGATCACCATCAACAAAGCATCAGTTTGAATAATAAACTCCCAATCCGAATTCAGATATTTCAGAATCAGCAAATCTATCAAACACTGGCGTAGCTCATTAAAGGAGTCCTGGGCCTCTTCATTCCATACAAATCCTTTTTTTGGATACTTCAATAAATGGAATAATGGCTCACCTATTTGGGCAAAGTCCTGAATAAATCTTTTATAGTATCTGACCATCCCAAGGAACACTTGGATGTCTCAGACACTCTTTGGTACATCCATCCATTCTATGCTGCTATCTTCTAGTTTGCAGTTACAACCCACTGGATTTGATTATGAATCCCAGATATTCCAACTCTTTCTTAAAGAAGTGGCACTTCCTTGGCTTGATCTTCAGGTTAGCTGCAGACAGTCACTTGAATACTTCTTCAAAGTGGTGTAGGTGATCAGTAAACGTCCTACTGAACACGTTTATATCATCCAGATATACCAGGACACATGACAATTTCAAGTCGCTCAATATCGCATCCATGGTTCTCTGAAACGTTGCAGGCGCATTGCATAGACCCTGGGGCATCCTCGTTGGTTGGTATAGCCCTTGCGCAGTAATAATCGCGCATTTTTCCTGGTCACCCTTTGGAAAGTCAATCTGCCAATATCCTGAGATCAGATCCATTGCGGAGAAATACTTTGCTTCTCCCAAATAATCTAGTGCATTGTCAATCCTTGGTAGGGGATACAAATCCATCTTCATAATTTTATTCAGCCTTCAGTAGTCGATCACCACCCAGTTGGATCCATCCTTTTTCTTCACAATCAGAATTAGACTCACCCAGGGACTTGAAAACGGAACTAGAAGCCCATGCTTCACTAGTTTGCTGATTTCATCCTCCACTACTGCTTCGCCAGCTTTTGATCATCAGATTGGTCTCATACTTATTGGTAAATTTTCCCCAGTGTCAACCTTGTGGATTACGTCTCGTGTGCATCCCAAATTGTGGTCATCCTGAGCGAACACTTCCCAATACTTTTTGAATAGTTTGAGCACCTCCTCTTGCTGGCCTTCCAACAGATCAGCGAGCTTCTCTTGATCAACCAATAAGTTGATACTTTTGGCTACCCTGGCTGGTAATCCCATTTCATCAAGAGTCCCAAAATTGTGGAATCTTCTCAATTCAGCCATTGGGATCAGATGAATAAATGTGATAATTTGATTCCTCTTGATCTTCATTAGTTTTACTTAAATTTGCCAGGAGAACTCGAATTTCTCCATGGCCAGCATTATTATCCCAGGATCCACCCATGGCTCCACTCTGGACTTTTTCCAGGGGCTTCCAACCTCCCCTACAACAGCTCAGAAATCTCCAATGTCAACCCTGTGTCAACTATCATCTGCAATCCTGGCATTATGGTCCTCTCATTCTTGATCCTCAGTGGAATTCCCAGATTCTCTAAGATTTCCACTGGCATTTCACATCACTTTCTACCAACTAATTGGTACTGAATTGGGACAATGCTGTCATTGTATATCAGATTGATGAAGTTGTTTCTCCTATTTAGTGGAGCTTCACCAGCCTTCTGATATATCAATGATAACGTCTGACCCAATATGGTCAATGTATTATCCTCAAAGTTACATTTAACTCCATATTTTTGTAGAAGTTCCGTTCCAATCAGAATGTCATAGTTTTGGTTCGCCAAAACTATTGTTGGTGCAGATACCACCAATGACTCAAATTTAAGTGGCAATGCACTATACGCTCCACAGGAGATGTTGGTGTTCAGCCCAGCTGTCCCATATTCTTTCTTATGTTCCAAGTCTGGTGAGATCTTCATCCTCTTTACCAGCTTGGTCAAGACAATATTGATGGGTGCTCCGCTGTCAACAATTGCCCTCACCCACACTCAATTCACTTGTATATCTATATATGTACACTCATAGTATTGCAATATAGTGTTTACTGAGTGAATAGTGGCATTATTAGCTGAATCTAGGGTCTGAATAATTTGTGCTGATAAATCAGAAAATGATTCCTTTATCATGCTGAGGGGGATCAACAAATTAGCCTCATTTAAACGGACATAAAATAATTCTTCAGGATTCTTGGCAGTTTAATCTTGTCCGCCAGTTGTCGGGAGTATGGCTGGGCAACTTCCTTTATTATCTCAGTGTCAATTCTCTTCACCCCGGCTCTGTTCACAGCATTTACATTCAAATTGACCACTTGATACATATGATCCTGCCCGTCATCTATGAACAGATCGCTGATATCAATTTCTTCATTCATAATGTCAGGAGGAACAGGCTTCTCCGCAGCTCTAGACTGTTCCCCATCTAGGCAGCAGGCCCTTTTCCTAAATCCTTGGTGGCTGCTGATTCTTTCACCTAGACCACGTTGATATGATCCTTCAGCTTTTTACAGTGCACGGCGAAATATCCTTTCCTGCCACATTGGTAGCAGACCTTTTCCTTCTTGTTTAGCCATCTGAATTCTTCAGGCTTATTTCCCAGCATGGTTTGATTAGTCATCTCTTTTTCTCCTTTGTTTCCTTTCATGGGATTTGGATTGTGTACCAGATTGGTTTTGAAGCTTCTATTTGGGGCATCAAATGTCGCTCCCAAAACCTTTAAGTTATCTACCATTTGTGAGGTAGTTATTTCTGTTGTGAACATGGAAGACATCATGCAATGTAAATTGTGATGGGGCTGAAGGGCCACTTGCAAGGCGATTCTAGCATCAAAGTCATCTAATACTTTCGCTCTGACCAATATCTGTGACTCCTGGTAAAACTAATCCGCAAAGCTAGCTAGAGACTCATCTTTATGGAACTGGATTCCCATAAATTCCTGCTTGCGCTTTTAAATGCATGTCAGACTCCTGAACTCTTTCATGATGGCCACCTTTGCCTCAGCATATGACCAGCTGTCCCCCTCCAGGTGAGGTAACACTAAGTTTTGACAGTCAGTGTCTATGAAATTCATGACCGTCAACGCCTTTTGACAATCCTCATAGCCATTCATGGACATGTCAAACAGTTGGAAAAATGCTGTGGCGTTATCCTAATGGAACTTTGGCAATTTTGGCGTTGCTCTAAATTCCTCCAAGTTATCTCTGGCTGATTCTCTTGGTTTAGCTACTCAGCTTATTGAAAAGTGACTTTGGGCGTCATCTCCAAAATGGCAGCAAAAGCGGGTGGCATTTTCCTTGGGGTATTCTACTTCCCAAGTATTGTGTGAGGAATTCTTGTTTAGCATTGCTTGCCATATCTGGCTCACAAGCACATTTGTGAGCTTTAAGTTCCTCCACTTGTTTGATTAATCTCTACTTATCTGCACCAAAATTTCTTAAATGAACGTGATCCGCTTCTTGCTCCATTTTCTAGTATAAGAGCTCTCAAATGAGGTCCCCTTCTTTATTCTTCAACAAAGTTACTTTCCCAAGTAACTCGTTCCCAAAGCTTGCTACATTCTCTATTTCTTCCTCCACCTTAGTGAACGTTATTCCAAGGCTTCAAACTCCAAATGGTCCACTGAGTTTAGAGCATTCTGGTTTACAGTGGCTAACTCAGTCCACAGTTTGCGTAGCTCATCTTTATATGACATTCTTATAGATTTTTAAACTCAACTACCCCTGTAGTGAGCACTAACTTATAAAAATTTACTTAAGTTGTTATCAGCAAGCAACCTTTATAACCTTTTTACTGCACAGGTTCAGTTTCCTCATGCACTTCATCATGTTTTATAGTAGAATGAATTATTAATTGATAATAGTATTGAGACTATTATCTGTAGTTGAGTATGAACTATTATATTTTGGCCCTACGCTCAGCCAGTATTCTCATTTAAACTTGTGATGTCGTACTCATAGGGATTTGTTCCCTTTCTCTTGTCCACCTGATCTTTGCTGAGATACCCCGGTGGCAGTCCTTTGGTCCAACACACAGTTGGCAGCTATCCCTGATTGTGGCTCCTTCTTCTCTAGATCCCCGCTTGGATATTTACTCTTTTCTCTAAGAGTCTTCCAATTATTGCACTCAGCAATAATATCCTTGCAACAGAACAATGGAAGCTGATGATAGTTTAACTATATACCAGATGGATAACTTTGAAATAAATAACTCTTATTTCTAACTAACTGTTATATACTGTATTATCTGTTATTATCTCCTGTATTATCTGTTTTATTATAGTGAACCCTCTGGAATGTATAGTAGGGAATTCGGCTGTCTAACCCTCAGTTGACACCTCTTCAATGAAATGGCAGCCATTGCCATTGAATCACCCATCCTTGTCTCAGCAGCGATGGTCTTCCCTATCCTGGATAGGATTCTGTCATTGGACATCCTCGAGACCCAAAATGGAAAGAGTTGGAAAATGTGTCCCTAACGTTTTCCTCTTGATCCAAGCAAAACAACCATATTTGGCTAGCGACCTACTTAGGTAATTGGACTTATTACCCATTAAGGCAGGTCACACACCAACTGATTGATTCGCTAGTTGCAGGCAGCATCACTTACCTCGCAACTTGCTATTTATTCCCAATCAGTCAGTGATGAAACCTGACCAATCCCAATTGGCACACTTGATAGTTAATCACTATCAGATGCCCCTATTTCATTGGCAACTCCACCTAATGAGATCTTAAGTATTTGTCCAGATTGATCTCTGATGGATATGACTAGGTGAATATCCCAAAATCCCCCAAACATAGTTACTCTGAAACTCAGGCTAACCAATTTCCAATTCACTTTACCTTAAGGAATTTTCCCCTAGCGATTCCAGATAATCTAGCAGGCTGAGAATATGGGAAAAAATCCCAACAGTCTGCTATGAAAAACCACAGGAGGAATAATGGACAATATTTGAGTTGGTGGAATGACTGTGACCAGATCCACCTCATCTGAGTCAGCTGGGCAAAGTGCAGGATTGTGACTTATAAACTGTAAAATACATTTAACTCATTTTACAAACTCATATATGAAGTTAAAGCTGCATGAATCCCAGTAGTTTCAGGCCTGCTGATGCGCCAACTTCTGTGGCTTGCAGAAATAGAGGAGAGTTTGGTGATCCATATGCACAGACAACTCTTTCTGAGCGCCTTGCAAGAGATACTGCCAGTGGGTCAAGGCCATACCACAGCTGCCAATTCCTTGTTGTAGATGGCCCAGGATTGCTCAGTTGAAGAAACCTTGATGGAAAAGTAAGCGACTAGGTGTTTCAACCCATTGTGCTCTTGGAGCAAGACAGCCCCTACCATGGCGAAAGACGCATAGCATGCTAAAATGTAGGGTTTGGAGGGCTCCACATGCTTAAGGATGGGAGATAACAAGAACACCCCCTTAATCAAATTGAATGCCTGCTAAAACTCATCTGTCCAGCAAAAAGGGACGTTTTTACCCATGAGCAGATGCAGTGGTGTGGCCAACTTCTTGAGGGTGAAAGAAATTTTTTTCAGGAATGTAATGGTACCTAAGAAGCTTCTCAATTGCTTCTAATTCATTGAAGTTGGCCACTTGCGGATGGCATCCAGTTTGCTAGGCAGAATGGCGTACCCATCTTTCAAATTGAGATATCCCAAAAAGGTGACTTCTTCCTTATAAAATTTGCATTTAGACGGCTTGATAAACAAACCAGCCTTATTCAGGACATCCACTACCGCCTCCAAGCCTTTTGCATGTTATTTGGGGGAGGTAGAATATACCAGGATGTCATCAATATATGTGACAGCGTGGTAAACTGGAGATTACCCAGCTCAATATAATCATCCTTTGAAATGTTGCGGGTGCATTCTTCAGCCCTAAAGGCATCACTCAAAATTTGAATATGCCTTATCTAGTCTGGATAGTGGTAAGCCATTGCTGACCTTCTGCTACCCAAATTTTGATTAAATGTGTTAACCATATTGAGTTATGAAAACTCTTGTGACTTTGCAATTGCTTAAATTTTGTCTGTTTTCAATGGCAGTGAGTAGGAGTCATGGACTATAATATTGTTGATATAGCTGTAATTTACGCAGAGATGAAGGGACCCATCTGCCTTCTTGGCAAAGAAAATAGGAGAGGCAACTAGTGATGTCTACTTGAACAACCAACCTTTCTTTAGCATGTCATCCAACCATGCATCAAGGACAACCTCCTTCTCTTCTGTATGCGAGTACAGTAGGCAGTATATATTTACCACCTCTACCATTGTTCAAAAATTAAAATCAAATTATTTATGTGGGGGAAGGCGGTTAGCCTTTTAAGAATCAAATATGCTCTGGTAGCTTATCATTGGTGTGGGAAAATCTGATGGAAGACCTACAGGAGAAACAAGGGTTGTAACAGACCCACAGCTTATAGCTTTATTGACAGTGTCTATAAATGGGAACTTGCTCTCCACCTGACCATTGGAAAATGACAGCATATTAGATTCTAGGTGAATTCTCACATGCTGCTACCACCACCAACCCACACTTAAAATTACTGGGAACACAAGTTAGGCATCACCAAGAAGCAATCACAAAAACTAAACTGGTGAACCAAGAAAGGAACTGGACGCCATACTTTGTAAAATGGCTGAGAGGCTGATGAGGTGACCAACACTGCTGGCTCCAGGTCCAAGTCTAGATCCAGCAGCTGAGCCAACTCCAGACTCATGAAGTTGCCAGTTGCTCTGATGTCAACCAAGGCCTCAAAGGACACTTGGTGTGTCATGATGCCAATTTTATTGGTAATAAAAAGTAGGTAAATTCTATTGATTGGCATATGTGGTAACTTCTGCTGACAATGAGAAGATTGTAACTAAATCAGGGGGAAGAGCAGGTTTCTTTAAAGGAGCAAATTTGGAGCAAATTTGGAGTTGGATCACTTCCTTCCCAGGTTGGTCTTCCATTGACTTCAGACAGTTGAGCTAGAGCAAACCAACTAAGGCGCAGGGGTGGCATTAGGCCCTGTAACCAATATGGATACTGATTTTGACGTTGGGACCAGAAACTGATGTTAAGTCAGCAAATTAATCATATTCCTATTTTGAAGGTAGACCAAGGGAAAGCTAGAGGGTAATGGGGCAATATGATCATGAAGGGATTCCTCCAAAGCCATCTGGGAGCTGCTTATAAAATTAGCAATTGACCAGACAAATAACAGAAGGCAAGCTAATATCTGCACGTCCATATGGAAGATGGTGACCACTGCTTCACCCACTCAACAAGGAGGGCAGAAATAGCTGGAAACAATGGATTGTTAATTATGTCAGAAAAGCAACAGATAAAGTTTAGACTGGCCTACCAGTCAGGATGCAAAAAACAACTAAAAGGTGAGCCAGAATGCCAAGGGCATTGCCACTCAAATGACATTTAAAAGTGCTGGGAGATAAGTAACAATTGAGTGACATTGGGCCACAAATGTAAAAAAACAATTCAGCAAGAAACCAGGCTGTTTCAGCCCCAGGACCAATAGGCCTGGGTGTAGAAAGTTGTGAAATTGGGGGAAATTCCACAAAGTTCTTGATACGCTAGCCCAATTGACTGCAGTGGGAACCAAAGTTAATAATATGACTGGGATAACCTAGTCAATATGAGGCTCAAGAGGCCATATAGTAGATATCACTGGGGTTCAGCAAATAAAATTTTGAACTTTAATCAAAATAGATTGGAGTATGAGAAGATTTTCAATATATAAAAAAAGAAAGAATCAAACATCAACTTTCTCAGTTTATGACTACTTAAATATCCAATGGATTAAGGAATAGCTTATAAAAGTGTGGGATTGGGGCCCTCATTATTCAACCTAGCCTGGTAAACTTTGAGTATAGGAAAAAGATAACTTATTTTGAACTAACTTTAAAAGTATTTGTGGTGGGCCAAGTTGTTATTGGTTTATTCATAAATAAAAAATTGCAGATTTACCTCTGTTCCAATAATTTGAGTAATGACATCTCATCCAATGGGCAATGGGAACCTCCCAAGGCTACCCCATATAGGGGCAGTCCCAAGAGGTCAGGAATGGGTTTAGGGTGCCTAACCCACCTGCATCCAGTTGCTCTAGCATCTATTTGACCAGGCAAGACTACTGTACAAAGAGCTTTATTTTTCTGGAGAGGGTTCAGAGCTGACAGCAACTTTTACCAATAGCCTGATGCCATAGTGAGTTTTACCAAAGAGTTGATATTAAGTACTTTTTTCACCAAAGGTACACAGCCATGAGCTTTGTTGCCAATGGTTTGGTAATCTCAGGCCTTGATGCCAAAGGTTCATTGCCATCAAATATATTTGAACCTTTCACCCCATGTGGATGCCAATTCTCCAATAGCTCGATACAAATTCTCTTAATTCACAGTACCAATTCATCTGAAGTTAATACCAGGATAGGTGGCAGGGTCCTCAAAGGGTAAGCTGTGACCCACTGGCCATCTACCATATGGGCAAGGCTACCCTGGGAGATGAGAGGAGCAGCTAGCTTCCTTGGACCTTTTTTGGATGGTAAAGGGAATTCTACCTGGTCCAAGTAGAGGGGGCACTCCCTCAGACTTACAACTTGTGGGACCATCTTCAGTAACAATAATTACACTATTCACTAGGATCCTACCCTATAGATCTTATATTTCAAGAAAAATGGTGACATTACATACAGTTAAAACTTATGGTATGAGATTTTGTATAGAATGGTAAACATCCAGTTAATTAATATATTGGTGGGTCAATTCATCAGCATCCAACTGGTAATGAACCTAATATGAACAATTGGGTTAAGTCTATTTGGTTTAATGCTTATCCTTAACCATTAAAATTTTAGTATCAGTATCCTAAAGTTGGGGAATCAGCTTGAAGATTAGTGGGCTGTAGATATAAAACCCCATTGGCTTTTTGTGCATTATGTTGTGACAAAGGTTATAACCCTTTGTAAGAAAGGTAGTGTGGATGGATGGAAGCTTCAGTTGGATTGAATTGGATATCAATTAGAGGTTTTAATGTTTAGGTGGTAATAGATGAGTATCAAATTGGCTGCCACTCAAATCCATGAAATAATGGGTTAAATTAGCTTAATAGAATCAGCCTAGCTCTACGTACCTTTGCACCAGTCTATATTAATAAAATGTTTTAGAGCTTTTACCTTATGATAAAAAGCTTAAGTGCATGATATATGTCTTTTATCCACCAGGTAAGTGTACCATTATTATGGGTAATAACTAACTGATTGTTCATACTGTACCAATGTTGTGCCTTTCTAGAAAGTAAAATACATTATCATGCTCTTAATATTTTGAATTTGGTAAAGGATACTTTATTTTTTTCAGATATTATGATGGTGTGTTAAGTAATAAAGTAACTAATAAAAATAGATTATATGTCATTAGATATATCATGTTAACATTTTATTAAGTTTAGTTGATTTTATTGATCACTCTATGCTAAAATTACTGATCACCATCTACAATAATTCATTTTATTAATTTTAGTTGATTTTATTGGTCACTCTACAATAAAATTACTGATCACCATTTACAATAATTCTTTTAAATCTATTAAATCTAGTCAATTTTATTTATCAACCTATGCAAAAACAATCCACACCCATAATCATTTAAGCTCATCAGGTATGATCTCATATTTTGAACTTACCCCCCAGCTATAGGACATATATTATGTCAAAATATATAATATTGATTGGTTGATTTAATTGGCCAATCTTTAATATAATTCCTGATCGCCATCTACAATAATTCATTTTAAATCCATTAAATCTAGTCAATTTTATTGGTCAACCTATGCAAAAACAATCCACACTCATAATCATTTAAGCTCATCAGATATGATCTCATACTTTGAACTTACCCCCCAGCCATAGGACATATATCATGTCAAAAGCAAGTGTGTGTGCATGTGCGCAATTCCCAGCCAAAACTACAGCATTAAGAGCTTTGAACTTTGGGTATAGGTGGATGGGAGGGGGGCCGTGTGCACCTTAAAGCTGGAGAATTAATTTTAATAACAAAATAAAAAGTTTTATATTTAAGAAGTGATAATTTTATATGCTTTAATGGAAATTAGTATACTGTTATGGCTAAGTTTGATATTTGGTTGATTCAATATTTAATGCGTTTATCACTATATCACCCAAATATGGGTGATGGGGTATGCTTCCGTGGGGCCCCATCACCCAAATATGGGTGACAGGGCAACAAATGTGTAATAAACAAATTTAAAGGTTTAGCATTGCTAATAACAATTTCTAATATGACGTCTTAAATGAAATTGAAGTGGATAATAAAAAGATCTCTAAAAAGTATGAAATAATTGAGAAATTAAGCCTACTCAATAAAACTCTTTTTGAAGTTGGCGCCATATTTTAAACTGAATTATAGAATTTTAATCACAAATGCAAATTATATCTTATGTCTGGATAAGTCCAAGTGTAAACTATAAGCAACTTAGAATAGTGTGGGATCCGCCAATGGATGACACAAATATTTTGTTTAAAATGAAAATTTTACTTTATATTAAAAGTAATAAATAACGCTTGTTAAAGTTTTTTATGTTTTTATTGTATAGGCAGGGCAAAACCAAGAAAAGGTCCTTTTCTTGATACTAGTTTTTCCTATTTAAACTAAATTGGATTTTGAGACCATAGGTATTCAAGGCAAAAGAATGTAAAGCTGAGTTATCTAAATTAGAAAATATAGGCTCTTGGCCTATCATATTGAAGATAAAATTTTTGAGGCAAAACTGACCCATGTGGTAGTGATTTGATGAATTGTATCCAATCACCAGCAAGTAAAATCTTTTCACCTCAGCGGTGGTCAGACTCATGTGGTAATGATTGGTTAATTTGCCCCCTATCATCATTGAGTAATATCTTCTCACCTCAGCGGTGGTCAGATTTGGGTGGTAATAATTTGTTAATTTGCACCCAATCATCAACGGGTAAAATCTTCTCACCTCGCAGAGGTTCAGATCCATGTGATATTGAACTCCTCAAATTCAGCTGAGAAGTCATAGTAATCCTATTATTAGTGTTTACCTTATTTAAGCTGATTTTTGTTATAAACCATAATTTTCCAATAGTTAGGAATCCACCGAGAATCCGCTAAGGTCTTTTTGCTGTGGGTACTCATATCATTGATATCCATAATATTATTTGAAAATTGGCCAGGTGTTGGGCCAATCATGGTTGCAGATTCAGGAGTACTAATACCTCCAACATTCTTTTTCTTTAATTGAAAAGGAGAATGTCCAACATTGCCCCCTCAATAATGTTGGGAGGGATGTTGCGGTGATGGTAGTATAGTACCTCATCAGTCACTTGAGATGTAGAAAGGGGGTGCGGAGCTCATTGGCAGCCTGCCCTTTTTTGTCACTGTTTTTGCAAGGTTGGTGTACATGCAAGAGTAATCCTTCTTGCTGGGTTCTGTATTGGCTAGAACTAAGGGGACTTCATAATTGAGCAATGACAAGATCCCTTGCTTCATATTAATAATGCATCATACTCAATCATAAACTGAGTAACTATAAGCATATCATAAGTGTTGTTATCCAAAGCCATTGCAGGGGCTGATAGAATAAGCTTCCCAATACAAATGGGAAGCAATGAGTAAGCACCAAGTGCGCGGGTGTTGTTGGGTCCAGCAGTTCCAAAGTCTTGGTTGTACTCCAAGTCAGGTGCAAGTTTGATCTTTTTCATTAACTTGGAGGAGATTACGTTCACCAGGGAGCCTGTATCTAGGATGGCCATCACCTGAACTTTATGGATGACCACTTTGACCTTTGTGAGTATCCCCCAAAAGTGGGCGATAGTGCTAAGACCTCCTTAAGATGGAAATTGGAGGTTAATTTGCATGCAGTATTGGGGTAATTTTCCTGGATGGACTTCATTGTATGACCATGCTGGATAGGGTGAATAAGGTGAGACATCACCTCATCTGCATTTCTGGCAGTATTGATGACAATTGGCTCCCCTAAAACTTGGCAGAGATACGTCTCTTCAGGTATGGTGGCTTCATCTACTCCTCCAGCATTCAAGTGATCAGGAACTTCCATTTCAGCAGGTGCCCCTACAACGTAATAGCCAACCTCATCTGTATCCCCCTCAGAATCATCCCCTGGGGTATTTGTAACGCGAGGTAATGGCATAAGTTGTTTAAGTGAGTCAGGCACATGAGATTTGTCAGCAATAGGTGTGCCTTTCCCTACGCTGACATTTCTTTTCCCTGCTCCTGTTTCTCGGCATCAGCTTTCTTTTTCCAGCACACAGCCTCCTTGTGTCTGAACTTGTTGCAGTATTTGCACCGAGGGCGTTCAGGACGTTTTGCTTTGGGGTTTTGCTCTTCAGGGCCCATTATCTGAAGGGGCTCCTTCTTGTCTTCAATAGCTAGGGCTCAAGACTTAGACTTTAAATCCTCAATGGTTAAAATGCGAGGATGAGATACTGCTCCGCGTAAAACTTTGGGCTTATGGAAGTCAGCGACATCTATTAATGCCTCCTTGATGTCTTGAATGGTATGAAAATAGCGTTTACCTGAGGTGATGTGCATCGCCAAAGGAGGGTGAGATGCCACTCCAGTCAAAACAGCCACTACAGCGTCATCCAAAGTCAACATCTTTGAAGTTAACAACATCTGTGCTTCCAGATAGAATCGTTCTGCAAAGGCGACCACTGACTCTCCTTTTTGGATACTCATATGCATAAAGGCTTGCTTTTTCATGCTTAAAGCTTGTTTTGAGCCAAACGTGTTTATGAGAGCCTCTTTAACTTCGGACCATGTGCTAAGAGCATCCATATGTGGGACCATCACCTCCTGTGCCATGTGGCCCAAACAGGAAAGGATATGTTTGGCCTTCTGACGATCAGTCGCCCCTTCCATAGCTGCTTCATAAATGTATAAAAATGAAGCAATGCTACCCTCGCTGGGGATAAACTTGTCTTTAAACGTTGGTTTGAATGAATTGTAGTCATTCCCGGTAAGGGTATGAATAGCTGGAGCTTCTGTTATTGGGGTTTCAGAGCAGTAGCTTAACTGATCAAAGGTCTGTGAAAGGTGTTCAAACTGATCTTGCATGGCTTCAAGCCAGGTTTCCATTTTGGAGAGGGCTTCTAGAGGCCCAGTTTCACATAGTCTTAGTTGAGCTTTGATCCCTGATTTATGAGTTTCAAGATCCTCCATTCAGTTTTCCATTTCTGAGACTTGAAAATGAAGTTGTGACACCATTGAGCTTAGGTTTAATTGAGAAGTTTCCACGGCTTTCACATGGTTCTTCAGCTCTTCTTTCATTTGTTTACACTCTTCATTGTCACGAGAGTGGGAGCTGGGGCCTTGTACCCCCTCCTTGATCTGTTCATACTTCCATTCAACTTGTGTTAATTGACTAAATACTTCTTTCAACAGCACAGGGCTTTCCAGCGAAGCTTTTATCCCTTTTGCTTTGATTTTGCATTCAGTCAGGCGACGTGCCAAATATTTGGTATTTTCCAATGAAGCTTTGAGAGCTAGCTTCTTTTCTAGCTGAACAACCTTGGCCGCGAGGGTGGTGGTGGCGCTAGATGGTTCAAGCAACAGACGACATTCAAGCTCATCAACACGCGAAAAGGCCTGAGTTAACTGTTGCTCCACCACAGCCACACGCTGTTCATATTTCTCTTGAAGGACGGAGTCAGGGGCTGAAAGGTCACAAAGTGGTTGCTCATTTTGCTTTTCAAGTTCTTTGGCAAACTCCTCCAACAACGAGTGGGTACTAGCAGAGGATGCATTCAGTTCATCCTGAAATATCTTCATGGCCTCCTCAACATACTTTATAATCCCAGTGTCCATAGTAGTAAGTCAGTCATGCAGCTGTATGATGAAGTTGCGATTAGCTTCCACACCAGATTTAACTTCTCCAAGATGTTTGGAGGTCAGTTGATACAACTTATCATAGGCTAAATTCAGAGCTACATGGGTATCTAGGTGTCGATGAAGCTCTTCATGATGGCCAGCTAAGAGATGCATCATATGGACCAAGGCAGGGTGAGCAAACTTGCATACATAGGTGGTCAAATTTGTAATCTGACCATAGGTCTCTGGGAGGACACTAGTCTCATAGAGAAACAAGTGGCGTTCCTCTACCAACGATGCTCATTTGCAAGATGCAATGTCACCAGGGTTAAGGATGCCATGAGTAAGGTCTTTCAAAGCTTCAGTGGCTGGCCAAGTGATGCAATATGACTCAGGTATTAATATGGGCTCAATTGGTTCTTCTTCAAATATCAGAGCAGTAGGGCTGTCCATTTGATCATCATCTTCAGTCCCTTCCCCATTTTGCACCCAATGGGTGACACTCTCCATTTCTTTAATACTTATTGAAGTATTCAGGGGGATCGACCCCTGTAGTGAGCACCAGTTTGTGGGATCTGCCAATGGATGCCACAAATATTTTGTTTAAAATGATAATTTTACTTTATAATAAAAGTAATAAATAACGCTTGTTAAAGTTTTTTATGTTTTTATTGTATAGGCAGGGCAAAACCAAGAAAAGGTCCTTTTCTTGATATTAGTTTTTCCTATTTAAACTAGTTTGGATTTTGAGACCATGGGTATTTGAGGCAAAAGAATGTAAAGCTGAATTATCTAAATTAGGAAATATAGGCTTTCAGCCTATAAGATCAAAGATAAAATTTTTGAGGCAAAACTAACCCATATGGTAGTGATTTGATGAATTGTATCCAATCACCAGCAAGTAAAATCTTTTCACCTCAGTGGTGGTCAGACTCATGTGGTAATGATTGGTTAATTTGCCCCCTATCATTGTTGAGTAAAATCTTTGCACCTCAGTGGTGGTCAGATTTGGGTGGTAATAATTTGTTAATTTGCACCCAATCATCAACGGGTAAAATCTTCTCACCTTGCAGAGGTTCAGATCCGTGCAATATTGAACTCCTCAAATTTGTCTGAGAAGTCAGAGTAATTTTATTATCAGTATTTACCTTTTTAAGCTGATTTTTGTGATAAACCATAATTTTCCAATAGTTAGGATTCCACCAAGAATCTGCTAAGGTCTTTTCACTGTGGGTATTCATATCATTGATATCCATAATATTATTTAAAAATGGCCAGGTGTTGGGCCAATCATGGTTGCAGATTCAGGAGTACTAATACCTCCAACATTCTTTTTCTTTAATCAAAAAGGAGAATGTCCAACAAATAGATAGTGCTGAGTATATAAATTATATATAACTATCATAAGTCAGTTAAAATATGGCACCAACTTCAAAAAGGATTTTATTGAGTAGGCTTAATTTCTTGATTATTTCATACTTTTTAGAGATTTTTTAAAAGAGGTTCTTTTTTCCCCAAAAAAATTTTTCAAGAAGGTTCTTTTTTTCCAAAACAACTTTACCCCCAGCTCTTTTCCCCTCAAAACATTAGTGCATTTTTAAACGTGGCTCTTTTTCCTATTTTTATTAAATATTACTAACTCTATATATTGTTTTTGCCCTTACTATTTCTCTATAAAATCAAACCTCATTGTATATCTGTTATATATAGTATCATATAAACAAACATACTAATAATTCATTTTATTAAATTTAGTTGATTTTTTTGGTCAAACTATACTAAATTTACTGATCACCATCTACATTACTTCATTTTATTAAATTTAGATGATTTTATTGGTCAACATATGCTGAATTTATTGATCACCATCTATTTTTTATTGATACAAGGATGGCCAACCAGGGAACAGACACATCCGATATGTAGGAGCAGGGAAAGTGGAAAACAGAAATGGGAAGAGAGTGCAGAACAAAGGAATTTAAAAGATATGACTTGGCACACTTTGGTGTGGCTGGGGGGGCCACAGGTGGTGGGTGGCTAGACCTTGAGTGGCATGGTAACTCATGGGCTAGTAGGGTGTACCGCCTATGAAGACTGTGAGGTTTTCAATGTCATAACGAAGGAACCAGATTGGAATCCAGGTGCCCATCCATTTCTTCCATTTGTGTTGGAGTGAGCTGAACAGCCAGGCTTGAAAATGGTCAGCCAAATGGTTGTGGAACCTGATGATGGCTTGGTTGAGATTGTGGAAGAACCTGTTGAAGGCGTCAAGGGTAATTGTGTGGATGGACCATATTTCAATGCACACAATTAGAGCCCTCAGTGTCTGGGGATAGGTGAGGCCATGTTGAGTGCCATGATATTGCGGGATAGTCAGAATTTGGTTGTAGGTGATTGTTGAAACAGGTGCATCACGTTGGCCCAGATATGCACAGATGGCGGGCACTCTTCCAGGCGGTGCGCTAGTGTGTTGGGTCCACCACAGATGGTGCATGTCTCGAACATTGAGAAAGTATGGCCAGCTGTTCTATATGTATGTCGCATGTATCACCACATTGTGGAGCACACTTGTGGGGATAGGAGGGAGCAGGTGACGAGGTTCCACACCTGTTTTTGGGTGTTCAAGTCATATGGGATGTCTTGGTGGTCTAGGTAGTCAATCCTGGAAAGAGGGAAGGGTGGTAATGGGGCAGGTACGTTAGCCACCATTTGTCATCTGTGGAGTTGCACATATCCAGTTTGAGGGTGATTGTCTTCAGATTGCTGTGCATAGGAGAAGCTCCAATCCCCTTGTCTTAGGTTGTATAGGATACGTTTGAAATACCAATTGGTGTTGTGTGGTCTGGTGGCGTTTGGGTGTGTTACAAGGTACTTCTTCAGGGTCACCGGGTTGGAGGGGACCTCAGATGTAGTGCCCTTGCAAAATTGGTTTGGGCTGCCTTGGCCCAGTGGGGGGATGGTGGGTTGGGTGACGTTGTGGAGGCTATCCATGAGCCTAGGATTTGTGTAGCTCTTTCTGTGAAGTTGAGCAGCCCCATCCCACCTCTCTTCTGTGGGCCATACATGGTCTCCAGCCTGACAGGTGCACGGTATCCAGACCATAGCCAGTTCTTCAGGAGCTTGTAGACTGCGTTGGTAAAATTGGTGGAGAAGGGGATCGCGTGGGCAGCAAACCATAACTTTGATAGGATCAGGGAGTTGGCTAACACAATTCTTCTGGTTAGGCTGGCTTTACTCCACCACATACATGTCATTCTTTTTGTGATGTTGTCCAAAATGTTGGTTTCTATGGTGTCAAGTGCATATCCACCAGTCTTGAGCCATATGCCCAGATGACGGACTGGGTTGGTGGCAGGGTGGTGTGCAAAGGGTAAACACAGTGGTTTTACTGGCTTGGATCGTTGTTGTGTGGTTGGTTGTGTGGTTGGTTGGTTTGTGTGGTGGTGGGAGGGTGGGGCCCAGTTTGAACTGAATTTTCCCATAACAATTACCTCTGTTTTCTGTTTGTTTAGCATGGCGTTACTCACTGACTCATACTGATGAATAATGCGCTCAATCGCCCTGGCATCCCTATTGCCTGAGACTCCAACAATGCAGTCGTCAGCAAAGGCGAGCATTTTGGTTTGTGGTTGTCCCTCCAACCTGATTCCGGTGAGCTTTGAGTTTGCAATGCGGAGGAGGGGGTCAAGGGTAAAATTGTATAGTAGGGGGCTAAGCGGGTCACCTTGTTTAAGGCCCCTTTGGGGGGTGATGGTGTCAGTTAGGAAACCTGGGCCTCTGATTGCAAACCTGGCTGAGCGCATTAGGAGGAGCGCCCAGTTTATAAAGTGGGGTGGTAAGTTGAAAGCCTTCAGACATTGTTCTAGGTATCCCCAGTGTACTCAGTTGTATGCTTTCTTTTAGTCCAGGAAAGCAAGGGCACCTGTGGGATTAGCTTGGCAGATGTTGGCAATTGTGTGGATATTATCCCAAATTGAGTGATTTGGGATGAATCCAAATTGATGGGGGAAGGGGTTGTCTGAGCAATGCAACCCAGACGTTTGGCTAAAATTTTAGTTAGTATTTTAGTGTCAGTATTGGTGAGAGCAATTGGGCGCCAGTTGTTTAGATCTGCCTGGTCTCCTTTTTTGAATAGTGTGAACACGTATGCATCTTGGCCACCAGGTAGAAGGGATGTGTTTTCCAGGCACTTATTCATAGTTGCCAGTAGTATTGGTGTGATATGTTTAAAATAATTTTTGAAAAATTCATATGGAAGGCCATCAGGCCCAGGGCACTTGTTGCGTGGGGTTGATCTTATTATCTCCCATAGTTCATCTTTAGTTATGGGTGCTGCAAGGTCTGGTTGGCCAGCTATAGTATCAATATTAGCAGATGATAGAAATTTTTTAATTTCATTAGGTGATGCAAAATTCGCCGTGTACAGGTCAGTGTAAAATCAGTGTAATTTAGCTGATATTTCTGATGGTGTAAATGCCATTGTGTCATCTGCTTGGCGGACCTGTGTGCAGGTTGCCAATGTTGATATTGGTTTAAAACAGCGGAAAAATTGGGCCATGTGAGTTTCTCTGGATAAAATGTATTTTGATTTATAGCATACTTTGGTGTAATGCTGGTGTTTCCTAAAGAGGGAGTTTACCTGTGTCAATAGCTGGAACCACAGGTGACCCCATTAGGGGTGTATCCCTTGTGAGGTGTGTTGTTTTCTAAGTGTTGAAGCTGTCTGATAGCCTTGTTGATTGTCGCGGACATTGCAGCTGTTTTTCTGGAGTTTAGGGGCAGGCTTTCTTGGTTGCACAAGCCTTGAATATTTCCCACTCAGCAATAAGATTCCCATCTGGTGTTTGTCTTTCTTGCTGTATCATTAGCACTGTCTCAATCCAAAGTTTAAGCTCCAGAAGGTGGATGGTGCTCGGGTGAACTCTGTGCCAGGTTGGTGGTTTTTCATATTTTTCCAAGGATGATATCACTATTGAGACCATTTGATGGTCAGAGAAAGGGATAATTGTTGTTGTAAAGTTTGATACTTGGTGCCAGAAGTCTACAGGGGTGAGCATCAGGTCAATCCAGGTCAATGAGACCAGCTGGTTATTGTTGTGGTGGGGCCTTGTCATGTTGGCCAGGGTGGGGGCTTGTTTGGGAATGGTGTCACATGGGCCCAACGTTGCCTTTAGTATGCATAGTTCTGTGTGGCTGTGGGGTATAGCCCTAGACTTGGGCCAGCAGTCAGTATTGGTGTTAAGCCAGCAGTTAAAATCTCCTGCAAAAAATGTTGCCTTGGAGAAATGGATTGATAGGATATTGGAAAAGAATTTTTGGCGGTCATTCAGATCATTTGGGGCATACATGCATGCTACAGCAAAATTATCTCTATTCCACTCGAGGTTCGCTAGGAGCAGCTGTCCCTCCAGGTGGGAGAATATGCTTTGGATTTTTACTGGAGGGTTACAGTTTGTTCAAATTACCATTCCACAATGGTGTATCCAAAAGGATTTTGCCAGAAGGAGCATGGTTGACCATGACTTCTCCTCCCCCGGTGGACAGTGGGGTTCTTGGATAGCCAAGATATCCACAGGGATATTGTGCAGGAAAGCTATTTTTTGGCCTGGGACATGGGGGCCTTGGCTCCCACGATGTTGAGCATCCCTACGTTGATTGCGGTAGTCCACACATCAGAAATGCTGGGGTGACCCACTGAGGTCACCCAGTTCCTTAATGCGAGTCATACTGCAAGTATGGGGTCAACTACCCAGATTTGTTCAAGTGTGTTGGTTGGCAGCCTTGGTGCTGGCATTGTTCAGTTGCTTCTGGCTTGGATTACTCCGTGGATTTTGGGTCTGGCGTGGGTTGGCTTTTGCCTCATTAAAAGAATTTTTTTGCTGTTTGCCTGTGGGTTTGATGGGCAGAAACTAGGAGTTGGGGTGGTTGGGTCTTGTGCATAGGTGTTGTCACATTGTGATTGGCTTAAGTGGTCTTCCATATCATCACCTATCATATGTGATTGGCTGGGAGGATCCCCAGTGGTGTAAAGTGGATCTGCTCCCACTTGGTTGGAGGTGTTTGATTGGTTGTGTCCAAAAATTTCATCATTTTGGTTGTGTTGGGTTTTATGTGGAGGATCTGATTAGTTATTCCACTGTGATGCCATGGCATCCGCCTGAATTTGTTCCATGGAAATTGTGGTGTGAGTTTAGGTCTCAGCAGAATTCGCGGCCTTCTTGTGGGCAGTCTGTGCGCGACGGCAGTCCTTGTGTGAGACAGGCTCGACCAAAGCAATATCAGCTCTTTTGCCCCAATAGAAGGCAAAAGTGGAGTCCTTAATTTTGCCAAAAGTTGGTCTTGTTTTATCTATATTGTCCTCACAAAATTCTGGTGCTTCAATCCCATACTTGATGGGGCATGCATGGTCTTTGTGGCCTATTGTTGAGCAGAATTTACAGATAGGTGGGGTGTGTTCTGGTGTGATATGGAAGGGGTGAGATATGCTGCCATCAGGGAGGTTGATGGTCACCGTGCGGGGAATGAGGGTGATATCCTCTGCCACATCCTGATCTGGTTCAATAATGGCTATTGCCTTTCCTGTGCACAGGTGGGGCAGGAGGGGGAATTTCTTGAATTCAAACTGTTTGATAACTCCGTAACCTTTGAGGCCCCTGCGGAGTTCATCCTCGAGGATATTATGGTGCACGGTGCTCAGGAGTCAGTCAAATACGATGAATAGGTTATTTGCCTCATTCCATCACATGCACACTGTGCAGATGGTGCAGTCTTCATTGTTGATTTTTATGGAGAATTTAATTTTCGCTGCATCCACTGCTTCTTCCGCGGACATGAACCTGACATCCACCCATCCTCTGTGTAGAATTTTATAATTTACTGAGACAGTGTTTGGGAAAGTTGCGGAGAAGGCCTCCCCCATTTTTTCCCATGATTCAAGGGAAGTATCACTGACCATAATTCTAAGGCCATGCTCAAGGGAGGACAAGGGTTGGGAGTGTTCAATTTTGGTATATGCGCCCATTTTTTACAGGAATTACAAAACTCTGGTTGCGGTGCTGTACTCACCCTTTTGGTGGGAGGGTGTCAACATTCCACTGGGGCATTTTTCCCCATTGGGTTGGGAGGGCTTCAGGCCTTTCGTGCTGGCCACTTTTGCCCAACTTGTATTGTTGCAGACAAATTTGCTCATATTTCAGGTTGATTGTCAATCTTGGAGAAATTGCGTAGAATCGTGTTACTAAAAGTGATAATAACGGGAAAGAAAAGCTCTGATCACCATCTACAGTAATTCATTTCATTAGATTTGGTTGCTTTTATTATTCAATCTATGTAAACTTATTGATTGCTATCTAAAATAATTCATTTTTATTAAATTTAGATGAGTTTATTGGTCAACTTATGCAAAATTGATAGCCATCTATAATGATTTAAGCTCGTCCCGCCATGAGCTCATACTGACTGAATTTTGAATATACCCCCCAGCCATAGGACATATCAAATGTGCAACGAAGCTATCGCTTCACCGAAGCCGGAAAAAGGTTTATCCGGAGCTGTATTAGTCCCACAAGTATGTATCGCTTCCGAGCCCATTTTGATATATTTACTAAATTAATGGGAAGATACTTGCCCAATACTTACAAAAGTAAAATGGGACCTAAGTTGGAGCATCCTCGATTTTTGGAGAAGATGATCATCCAAACCGGTCCAGTATTTTCAGAGTTATGCGCGAACAAACATAGAAAAAACTCCATACATACAGGTCGAATTGATAACCTCCTTCTTTTTCACAGTCGGTTAAAAACCACCCAAAAACACTATTAAAGCTCAGAAAGTGTACATTAATGAAAGACGCGCAAAATGAAATCCCTAGCTGCATGGGTAGAGGTTAGTGTTAGATACAAAATAAAAATATTAAAAATTCACATTATACTATACTTTTAATAATTTATATTCATGATAAAATATCATTTATATTAAAGTGTATTATAGTATTCGTTAAAATAGTCCAAACACATTTGTGGTGATTTTGGACAATTGGGACAATAGTTAGAATTTTTTAAATATTTTTTCTCACCTCCTGGCATTCGACAATTTGTCGATAGTCACATTTGGACCCCGTGAGAAACTCAACTGAATCATGCTGGGCGATGAACGTGTTAAATGGTTTTGGCGAACAGTTGGTGGTTTTGAGTTGATTAATAAACTTAACGATTTTAATAAAGCAGTTAGTGATTGGTTAATTTGATAAGTTAATTGGTTTTGGTAAGTGGTTGGTGGTTTTGGTTGTTTCGATAAGTTTAGGTTTGTTTTACAAATACGAAGCAGATGGAATTTGGTTGATTTGATATATTTAATGGTTTTAGTTATTAGTAAGTGGTTGTTGGTAGGTTTGGTTGTTTCGATTTTGTTAAGTTTAGTTTTACAAGGTGATCGGTTGATTGGTATGTCCAATGGTTTTAGCTAAGCGGTTTAGTGGTTTATCAATATAGATTATCTGATAAAGTTTAAACACCGTAGCAAAGCACGGGAATCTTGATAGTTTTATATAATTTTAATATAAAACTGCCCAATTTGGTTCCCCTAATTAATAAAATGCTTTTAGCAAGTTAAATTGAGTTTGATTTGTAGTTCGGAAGACGTGTCAAAAACACATAAAGATTTTAAATATAGAGATACTAGCTGTACCCGGCCACACGTTGCTGTGGCTCAGTCTAGTTAAAAGGAAAAGAAAGAAAAGAGAAAGCACACGTTTCTGATAGTGGAGTTACCCAACGTTGCTTGGGTTTATCTATGAGCTTGCACTGACAGCCTAAAGGATGTGCCAGTACTACATTCGAGCCACTTGGACTAACAGCTTCGCTGTTGCCCTCATGACTGTTGAGCTGATTATCCTAACTACTTAATCTACTTAAAGCTCTAACACCGATGTTTGTTTAGTTTTGGGTGAGCATTTTGGTGAATTATTAGATAATATTTGCCAATTCTCACCCACTCACCCAAATAGATTTACCTATAAGACTCAATAGTTTCAGATTTGATAATATTTGACAATTCTTATCCACTCATCCAAATAGATTGAACCTATCAGACTTGAAGGTTTCAGATGTCAGTTACTCAGTACATCAGTGAATGTGTTTAAGTAGATTGGTAGATAGTGTTGAACAGATTAATAATTCCATTATAATCCACTGGAATAGTCATTCCCTATTTGAGGAATATTTATTTTTTATCTTGATTTCAGTTGATTCCCCTAGAACATTCTAGGCACTGAAATATCACTAGAAACAGGTATAAATACCTGCAGTTCTTATCACAATAAATCATCAGATTATAAAGTTTAACTTTCTGTTGTGTTTCTTATCTTCCAGTCTTAGAAAATATCCTTTCTTGGGCATTTTAATTTATAAACACCCAGGATGACTGACAATGTCTGCCAAATTGACAATCCTGAAAACCCTGAGAGTTATGCTCCACTGCCCACCACCCATCAGGGAATACATCAGAATCCCCTAGTTTTCTAACAAATTAGTGATCCTGCCAGAGAACCTGTGAGTGCCTTCCAGATCCAGGCTGCTACCCTGAAATTAATGAAATTCTACACAAGGAAAACCCTGAGAAATTTGAAAATGGTCCAATAGATGAATGGTTAGAAGCCTAAAAACTCCTGAAGTGATAACTATAATGTAAGTGACCACCAACAACTCCATGAGGTGCCCAGCCTTCTAATAGGCATGGCAAGAAGGTGGCATAGTGCCAACCTCCCATTTAACACCTGGGGTGAATGGCAGGAGTGAACATGCCAAGTTCTGGGTATCCATCACACAACTACAAGAGAAGTTCTGGTGCATGCACCTGAAGGATTATGATAACATCAACCATTTTCTGGATAAAATTGAAGATCTACTTGTACAATAGCACCAGTCTTGCAACTGATGCTGTGATGATATGGATTAACAGTTACTGGAATAGTTTATTGATGCCTTAAAACAACTATACCTAAATTCTGTCCTAGATTCCCAACCTCCATGAGTTGACCATGCCATTGAAGTCTGCCACCAATATGCTCACCTAGCCAGCCATTGACCTATAAAATCAAACACCAGAAGACTGGAGTTAGAGGAAGAAGAACCTGAGGGTGAGGCTACCACAAAATACCAACACATCAGCTCTCCCTCTGAGTTTACCACACAGATGAATGCCCTTTTGGAGAAAGTACAACTGCTCACTATGCTAGTATAAGAACAACCTTTAAAAAGCAACCTTCATTGCCACAATTATAATAATCCTGAGCATCATTTCAGACAGTGCCAAAACCCCTGCTGGTGGTGCAAAGTGGTTTATTTAGATGGAAGGTGTCCTGCCAGAGATAGTTGAAGGAATCATGATGCATCTCCAGCTCTTGGGCAGGCAAATTTCACCCAGTCTGTACCCCATCAGTACCCTAATATGCCACCAATGCCTTATGGGGGAGCACCAGTGTGACCCTATCCACCATATCACTATCCTTATACAACTCCACCATCAAATGACTACTATGGGATGGGACAATACCTTACCAGGACCCCTATGTTGGGCTACCACCAGGGCAGCCTCACCCCCTCCAACATATTGAGTACTCATCACTAAAGCCTGAAACAGAACAAGCCTGACAACTCCTGCTTTCAGAAATATAAGCTTCTGAAAAATGGAAGCAAGAAGAATTAGCCAGCCACAATATATATGGCCTAGCTAAAAGAATGAGAATTGATGACATTTTGAACCCAGAGCAGAAAGAACCTAATGAACCATATGGAGTACCTATGGAAAAATATGATGAACCCAGAAGAAAACAAGATGATACCTCTTTCCAATTACCTGAATTTGCCAAGCAGGCTATGTAAAACATGCAGCCCCAACACTATCCAAGTAATACAGCATTTGTCCCTACAGAAACTCATCAAGTAGTGAAGAAAACAACTGCCACAAATTTTTAAGTAGCACAACAACCTATGGTACCATTTTCTAACACAGTGTCATACTGACCTAAAGGGGTCTCAGCTACAAAGTTTTTAGAAGTGACAATTATCCCAGTACCCCTTTTAGACTTGTGCAAGTCTAGCCCTGCACTACAGCAAGTCCTTCATCAAGCCATTAGTCTAACCCAGATTCAAAATGGAGGCCCAAAACAGGAATCCCTGCTCACTAATACAGGAACACCCCGCACCATGGGGTCCATCTTTGGATATTCAGTGCCCATCCTCCTTGATACAGGCTTTTCAGCAAATATTTTGACAAAGAAGTTCCTTCTGGACATTGGATATGAGGACATCCTTAAGAGCAATATGGTCTTCCTGATGGCTGGTGGAACTCCACAATCTTGTTGTGGTCAAGTACTTGACCTTCCTGTAGAGATATCTGGCAAAATCTGCTATATTGATGCAGTAGTTTTTGATCGCAACCACTTCTAGTTGTTTTTTTCCTGAAAGGCCCTAAAGGAGTTTGGAATATACACCAACTTTGAATCAAACAAATGATTTATGCAGACATAAAAATAAATGAAGCCCCTGACTATTACATATTCCAACCCAGAAAGACCATCAGATACCCTGCGCAAAGTCTACCTACTGGTGTGATGAGTTAACAGAAAAATTAATGCCCTACCCACTTGGAGTATCAGCAAAAAGCAGATCTATCACAACTACTCAGACAATTTGAGACACTTTTCTTCCACAATGGTGATGACATTCCCCTTTCAAACTTGGGTTCACATCAGATTGATGTTGGCAATGCTAAGCCTATTTCCAGATGACCCTACCACCTGCCACAAGCATGAGAATAATTTGTTAAAGAAGAGATCAAGAAAGGGCTATCCAGTGGCCTCATTCACCCCTCTCAATCACCGTGGGCGTTCCCTGTTGTAGTTGTCCCCAAAAGAATGTAAAACTCTGCTTGTGCATTGACTACATTCCTCTAAACCAAGTATTAAAGAAAAATGCATGCCAATGCCACTGATTACAGACATCTTCAATACCATGGGAGGCGCACAGTACTTCACCAATATTGATTTGTTCTCTGGATACTATCAACTGGCAATGGAGTAAGAGTCTATCCCAAAAATGGCATTTGTCACCAATTTTGGACAGTTCAATTACACTTGAATGCCCTTTGGTCTTACTGGAGCTCCAAGAATATTCCAAAATGTTATGGATGAATTATTTTATAGATTAACAAGTCAGTGTGTCACTGTTTACCTTGATGATATCACCATCTATTCCACTGGTTTCAATCAACATCTGAAGGACCTAAAAGCAGTACTTCATCAGATTAAGGAAGCAAACCTTGGAATCAATGAGTCAAATCTGATACTCTGCACTAGAGAGCTAAAGCTGCTAGGGTACATTATCTCACCAGAAGAAAAACGCACTTACCCCTATAAGTTGGAAGCTATTTCTACATTGCCCATCCCAAACAATGCAGCTGAACTCCTTAGCTTTCTGAAAACTGACAACTACTATCAGGCCTTAATTCCAAACTTCAGCAAGGTAGCTGCTTCATTGTACCAGCACCAAAGAAGGAAACCCATGGGACTTCAGTGATGCTGCCCACCAGAGTTTTTTCAGCCTGAGAAATTCATTAGTTCAAGCTCTCATCCTGATCTTCTCCAACTTTGATGAAGAATTTCAGGTGTTCATAGATGCCAGTGATTTAGCCATTGGGGCAATGCTTACACAGCTACAAGGAAACAAGTACCTACCTGTCAAATTCATCTCCAAGAAATTTGCCCCAGCAGAATACAACTACTCAACATATGAGAAAAAGGTTCTGGCTGTGGTGTTTGCTCTTCATAAATTCTGATATTATCTGTTGGAACGGTGGGTTACAGTATTCACTGACAATTCAGCAGTAAGTTTTCTGCTAAATAATCTTATCCCAAATGGGCGCCGGGTATTCTGGAGATATGAGCTAATGGAGTTTGATTTAAAATTCATGCACCTCTCTGGACAGCTTAATACAGTAGCAGATGGGTTATCACAAATTCATAATAATCCAGTGACCCAGCAATCTTCCATATGGGGGAGATTGGTCTCAAGAATGAGCTCCTGCAGATATGAAAGTTCCTAGAAGATTTTGAAGTGCCAAGTGTATCAGAAAAAACATCATTTAAAAAACGTTGTTCAAAATTTTCAACATTTGAAGGGCACCTGTATGTACATACCAAGGGATCAGTGGCCCAGGTGGTTCCAAGAAGTTTACGCATGCAGTGGATGAAGGAGGCTCATGATGACAATGGACACTTTAAAGTACAAGCCACCTGGTTGAGACCCTTCACTGTATACTGGTGGCCAAATGCCTATACTGAAGTCAGCAACTATGTACCCATATGCCATGCCTGCCAAGTCTTTGCTAAATCACCAGGTGCCCAGAAACCCCTAAACCCTATAGCAACACCTGGACTATTTGGAATGTGGGGCCTTAACTTTATGGGACCTTTAAGAGTTGCCAATGATACATCAAAGTATATTCTAAAGCCACCACATACTTCAGCCATTGGCCTGTTGCTAAAGTGATTATCTGAGCTGATGCAGCCACCACAGCCCAGTCCCTATATGAAGAGATATTTACTATCTATGGACTACCTTGGCTTACCCTGACTGACTGGGGATCACATATCAATAATAAATTAATTGAGGAAATGTTGGCCCAGGTATACACTTGTCACTCCATGACAACAGCATACAACCCTTAGTGTAAGGAGAGTTTCTAAAACTCTCTTGTTCCCAGCGTGGAGGTGCATGGTGCACAGGGCCAACGCCAGGGAACTAGTTGTTAGTACTAAAGTTACTAGAGCCTAGCAGAGGGTGCTTGAGATAGAATAACTTAGTTTGAAAAGGGTTATCATGATAGGGAGTAACCAAAAGGGAGCCACATGGTGCTCAGAGTGGTGGTGTATGGGCGCTCTATTCTGAAGGGAACCTGGGCGGCCCAATGGTGCATGGGCAGATAAATTTAATGTGGTTAAAATTAAATGGTTAACATAGTGTGAGACCTCCTCAAACAGGTCCATGCACAGGATTGTTCAAGATACATAAATATAAAAATGGTGTACTAGTGAAGGGGTTTATTATGAGAAAAGTCAACCAATGGGAGAGATTGGTCTCAACATGAGGAATTTAAGGGATTCTGGGAAAACAATCAATTGAAGGAAGTGGTCTAAGCTGAGGTGCACCAATAGGTGCACACTTCCATTAAGTGATACACTGTATTTTGTAATTTACCAAAATCAGGTAATTGATTGTAGGAGTGGCTGACCCAAGTTGGAAATTTTGAAAACTGAACAGTTTTTGAGACCCCTTTCACCTAAAAACCAAAGCAAGCTGTTTTTTACCACAAATCTAGTTCATTTTAATGCCTCTTTGTTGTTATACATAGCTGAACTTTTCTTAAATCCTTAGGACCAACCTGGACATACTTTGCCTTAACCCAGCGTTGATCTATGGTATGCTTGAGGTCAGGGAGGCCTGCCAACTTCACCTTCTTGGCCTCTTGACATGCTGATTTGTCTTTAACTTTGGTCCCAATTATGATGTCATTTTCTAACCATGAAATTACCCTCTCCTCATTTTGGGGCTCCACCCCCCTCCAGGAGTTTGCGCCAAGGAAAAGTTCTTGTGGGCTGGGGCCAACTTCATTGTGGCAACGGTTTTCTTTGACTGAGATCCAGCAGCCTTTAGAAAACGCTTGTGGAAAGTATCAATTAGGTCTTGGGCATGTGCACAGTTTTACACTAGCACCTAACTGTTCTCCACTGCATCAAATCCCTTCCAGGATACCAGGTACTCAAGTCTTCTTTTACTCTGTGGGAGGCTACTATTTCCTCCACTTCCCACTCTGGCACCTCATCCACAAGATAAGCCTCAGGAGTCTCTGGTGGGGGCCCTCAAACAACTTCAATTTGCTGTCATAAAAGACAGAAAAGATCTGAAATGATGAGGTAAGATCCAACTGGTATGAGGCATGTCCCACCCTTCTAACAACATGGGTAGAGCCAATCCTCTTTGGTCCCAGCTTTTTGCATGGCTGCTTAATAGGAATGTTATGAGCATCAAGCATCACAAGATCCCCTTCTTTATACACTGGACCCACTTGTCTCTTACCATCAGCGTTCTCCTTATATACTTGCATAGCCACCTCCAAATTTGTGAAAACCCCCTGGTGTACTTTCTTGCTGGTCTTGGCAAAGTCCACCACTGCTTCCACTTTAGATCCACAGGTGGGCTCCATGTTAGAGGCGGGGTTAAAAACATGGTTGGCAAAAAATGGGAAACCAATCAAAGAATGCAAAGTGTTGTTGTAGCTAAACTGGGCCATAGGAAGGTGAGAAGCTCAATATAAATGATCCATGGCAGTGTAACCCCACAGAAAATGTTCTAAGCACAGGTTCACTCTTTCAGTCTGCCATTCTGAATGGGGGTGATAGGCAGTTGAACGGCAGGGGAAAATCTGAATAGCCTTACACAACTCTTCCCAAAAGACAGAGGTAAACTGGGGTCCCCAATTGCTGGTAATCTTTTTGGGGGACCCCATGAAGTGCAAATACATAAGTGACAAAGAGCCTACCCATCTCAGCCGCAGTTATTGTTGTTCTGCAAGGAATAAAATGGGCAAACTGCATAAAACGGTCCACCACCACCATAATGGCTTCATAGCCATCAGAAACGGGTAATTCCACAATGAAATCCACCAATAGGGAAGTCCAGGGCCCTTCAGCCTTCTGTACTGATACCAACAACCCCACTAAAGGTTGTCACGTTTTATCATTTGATTACAGATCAGGCACTCTTAACAATACCGTCCCACCTGAGCAGTTAAGCCCTTCCAATTGTAGGTGCATCAAATTAACTCCAAATTCTGCTTTTCCAGGATAACCAACGGTGATTCTGTCATTATGTTTCCAGATAATTTTCAGGCAAAGTGGTCCAGCAGGAACCTATAGCAACCCTGAAACCACACCATCTTATCCTTTACATGATAACCCCTGGTTAGATCCTCCTGATTCAGCACACTCTTAGAAAGTATCATAGTATATTCAGCTGAGAATGGATAAGAAAGGACTACCTTCCTGAACATACTGTATTCCTCCACATTTTCTAGAGGAGCGAGCGCTAGACTGTTGGCCAAGGGAGAGGGAAGTTGAGACACAATCTTACATAGTGGAATCATCAATTGGGTGTTATGAACCTCAACCTCCTTAGGATCAGGAGCTAAAGCAGGATTGTGGATCAAAGCATATGCCAACCCATTCGCCTTTCCCTTGGTAAACTCATAAGAAAATGCAAATTGGGCAAGGGTCTCATGCCAACAGATCTGCTGTGTGGTTAAGACATGATGTGCGCGGTAGTACAACAAGGCACAGTGGTCTGTATGTACACAGAAAGGTTGGGAAGAGCCATGCAGGTGATGACGCCAATATGTCAACACCTCCACCACAGCTAATAACTCTTTGTCATAGACAGCGTAGTTTAGCTCGGGCAGAGACACCTTCCTAGAAAAATATCCTATTGGATGCTCTATACCATCTTCACCTACTTATAATAAGGCAGCTGCTATGGCAAAGTTGGAGGCATCAGTAGAAACAATAAACTCTTTTGAAGAATCTACATGGCGGAGGACAGACGTGGACAACAGGGTGCACTTTACTGCTTGGAAAGCATCCTCCAACATGAGGGACCACTGAAACACTTTTGCACCACTGGCCTTATACAAGGGCGCTGCCACCTCAGAAAGATTGGGCGTGAACTTCTTGAGAAACGTACACATCCCCAAAAAACTTCTCAACTCCTTGACTAAAGTGGGGGTTGGCCATTCACAAATTGCCTTCTCCTTGTTAGGAGTTATTATATGTCCTTGGTCAAACACAACGTTGTCCAGAAAAGTGACCTAGGACTTGAAAAATTCACACTTGCTAATCTTCAGTGTAAGGCAGGATGCCTTTAACCTCTCCACCATGTGCTGAAGGTGTACTGCATGGGACTCATAATCAGGGGAAAACACCAGAATATCATCCATGTAGGTTACTGCACATACCCCAGCAAGCCCCCCAAAGCTGCATCAATATGGCGTTTAAAGATAGCAGGGGCATTTTTAAGCCCAAAGGGCATGACCTGAAATTGGAAAATTCCTTTTCTGGTACAGAATGCGGTTAACCACTCCTGTCCTTTATTAATCTGGATCTGATTGAACGCATTTAAGGCAATCCAGTTTGGAAAATACTTTAGCCTTCTCCACATAGCGTGCAATCTGTGAATTCAAAGGGATAGGATGGAGATCTGGTACAGTAACATTGTCTAGGTTCCCATAATCTATGTAAGGGTGTAAGGTACCATTGGCCTGCTCAACAAAGAGAAGTGGGGAACAAACTGGGGAGGTTTTGAAAATTGGCACCTTTGGCTAACTGCTCCTTAACCTATACATCCAAAGCTGCTTTCTTCCATACTGTTAATGAATAAATTGGGGAAGAAATATGCACCAAATCAACTGTGAGCTTAAACTTGCAATCAAACTCTGAATGATCAGGTAGGGTATCAGCTGAAGCCACATCAAATGAAGATTCCAACCCCTCCAGACAGAAAGGTAGGGAAACCTCCACAGAGGGCTTCAGCAATGGGGCAAGACTGAGTGTGTGAATACCGGTCCAGTGGGGCAAATTGTCCTAAAAATTGACTTTAACCAAAGGAATCACCAACCTGTGACCATTCTTCAAAGATAAGGATAAGGTATTTTCTTTCAAGTTAGTTCTTACTTCAAACTTTTGCCACCACTCTATACCCAAAATAATGGGGTACAAGAGGTTTTTGATAGCTTGGAAGGGGTCAGACAAATGAAATTTACCAAATTGATAATCCACTAACCCTAGTACCTTCAGGGTTGAAATACCTTGAGAAGCCCTTTCCCTAACCATACCACCCAGCAAGTAACTAAGCTCAAGGTAGTCAGCTAGGTCTTGGTCAATAAAGTTCTCAGAGGCTCCAGTATCCACCAATATAGTAGTGCTAATTTTACCTGAAGGGGATGAAAGGGTAGCAGTTGTCAAGAAATATATCAAATGATTTTTTATTTATAGCAAAGAGCGCCAAAACTTTACTACCACACTCTGCTTCATGGTTGTATATGCCCCCAGGGTACGTTTTTGCATCAAAAAATGGAGAAGGATAGTTGGCCACTCTTACTGCTGAGGCCACATACCCCACCATATCTTTTACAGTTGCATAAAAATTCTTATATCTTAAAAGTAATTCTTTTTCCACCTCCTGAGTTCTGTGGATCATTGGAGGGGACAAGCGGGGGGTCCTCAGGTCAAATTCCAAACACTGGAATGGGGTCCACTTCTGAGTCATATGGGAAGAGACAGAGCTTGGTAGTATATGTAAAAATGGCATTATAAAATGCATTTTGGGCTGCAAATGACCCTATACCCCTTTCCATGATGGGTTTCATAATGTTATCCAAGGTCAACACCACCAGGCCCTTTGTCAGTGATCCCGCCTGTACTGTCCAAATGTGGCACTGAGAAAAAAAAACGATTTTTTTATGTCAATTTTTTAAATTTGGTGGAAAGTTGGGGAATCACAACTCCCAGATTGCAAAGCGTCCATATCCACCAGGTATGGGCAAGAAGAGTGAGTACTTTTCAGTCAGAGATAGCAAGAATAACGCTAGGATTCTTTAATCCTCAGCAAAATACAAAAACAGGGGTGAGCCTCAATGTGGCTGTAGCCTCCAGCTGGTGCACACTGCATGCACTTTGTAAAAGTCCCACATGGAAAAAGTTTGTGCACATAGAGTTAAAAGGTTGGTCAACTAATGTAAGGAGATTGTCTATAACTCACCTGTTCCCAGTGTGGAGGTGCATGGTGCACAGGGCCAACGCCAGGGAACTAGTTGTTAGTACTAAAGTTACTAGAGTCTAGCAGAGGGTGCTTGAGATAGAATAACTTAGTTCAAAAAGGGTTATCATGAGAGGGAGCAACCAAAAGGGAGCTACATGGTGCTCAGAGTGGTGGTGTATAGGCGCTCTAGTCTGAAGGGAACCTGGGCGGCCCAATGGTGCATGGGCAGATAAATTTAATGTGGTTAAAATCAAAATGGTTAACATAGTGTGAGACCTCCTCAAACAGGTCCATGCACAGGATTGTTCAAGATACATAAATATAAAAACGGTGTACTAACAAAGGGGTTTATTATGAGAGAAGTCTACCAATGGGAGAGATTGGTCTCAACATGAGAAATTTAAGGGATTTTTGGAAAAACATCAATTAAAGGAAGTAGATCTAAGCTGAGGCACACCAATAGGCGCACACTTCTATCAGGCAATACACTGTACTTGGTAATCAACCAAACTTGGGTAATTGATAGTAGATGTGGATGACCTAAGATGGAAATTTCAAAAACTGAACAGGTTTTGTGATCCCATTCATCTAAAAACTGAAGCGAACCATTTTTGTTTACCACAAAGCTAGTTCATTTTAACGCCCCTGCTGTTATATAGGGCCAAACTTCTCTTGCATCCTTAAGACCAACCTGGGCATACTCTGCCTTAACCCAGCATTGATCTATGGTATGCTTGAGGTCAGGGAGGTCTGAAATTTCATCTTCTTGGCCTTCTGACATGATGCTTTGTCTTTAATGTTGGTCCCAATCATGATGTCATTTTCCAACCATGACACTCAGTGTAATAGCCTAATGGACGGGATGAATCAAACACTGATGCATGCCCTGGAATGGAGCATCACAGACAACCCTGATAAATGTCCTGAACGCTTACCTGCCATCCTTTAGGCATACCAGACCAAAATTCATAGTACTATCAAGCATATGCCATATGAACTACTGTTTGGAATAAAGTTCCAGCCCAACCCATTAGCCAATCAACTCAGCAACCATTTCCTATCAACCTGCCACTTAAAACAGTCTGACATGGAGAAACTGGTACAAGACCATTTCCATTGAATGAAGACCAACTATGACAACCACCTCAAAACCTTTCAGGTTTTTACAGTAGGAGACCTAGTCCTCCTGTATCAAGATAAACTTATAAACTTCTACTCCATGAAAACTTACCCAAATTTCAGAGGGTTGTTTAGAGTTACCATAGTACTCCTATATGAAAACTACAACCTAGAAACCCTTAATGGAGTGCCATATCAGTCAACCATCAATGGCAACTGTCTTAAACTTTACCAGTTTAAAATTGAATAGGGGGAGTGTTGAACAGATAATAATTTCATTATATTCTACTTGAATAGTAATTCCCCATTTGAGAAATATTCATTTTTTATCTTGATTTCAGTTGATTTCCCTAGAATATTCTAGGCACTGAAATATTCATAGAAACAGATATAAATACCTGCAGTTCTTATCACAATAAATTATCAGATTATAAAGTTTAACTTCCTGTTGTGTTTTTTATCTTCCAGTTCTAAGAAATATCCTTCCCTGGGCATTTTAAGTCATAAACACCCAGGGTAAAAGATGACAATAGCTGAATTGATGATCCTGAAAACCCTGAGATTTATGCTCCACTTCCTGCCACCTGTCAAGGAATATATCAGAATCCCTTAGTTCCCTGACAATAGCCATAAGTTCAGAAACCATTGAACCATAAAATATTTTTTCTCCACCACTTAGTCAAAATCAATTAAGCCTGCCAGTTTAACTTAACCATCAATCACTTACCTGAAACTATGAGCCCATTGAATCAACAAAAAATGAACCACATCTCAGCAAAAACTAATTGTTAAACTTACAAAACAGCAAATTTACCAACCACTTATCAAAACCTATGAAACTATTGCATTAAGTTAGTATAAAATTCTCATACAAATTGTTATATAATTACTATTGGAAACATATACATTTTGGATCTTAAATAGACCTATTACCAAAATTAATATGAATTTATTAAAAAATAGCATATCATAATTCCCAAACTTTATAATGTACTTATGCCAAGTTTAGTGTTTTTTGATTATTTGATCATGAGATAATGCATCCTATATAAACAAATAAACAGATTTATACTTCTGCAAAGAAAAGTTTAGGCTAATTTTTGTTGATACCCAGTTTATCACAGATTTGTTTATGGGTTTAAAATTTACCAGAAGATCCTAATAGAATCTTTTTTAAATTGGCAGATGGCTACCGATAAAATTAAGAAATCAAATTATATTGACTCAATATAAAATTATCAACCACTCAGCCAAAACCAATTAAACTTATCGAATTAACTATATATCAACCACATACCTGAAACCCTTGAGCCTATCGAAACATTCAAAAGCCACCACCCAGCCAAACCCAATTGAACTTTTAAATCAACCAACGACCAAAAATCACTTACCAAAACCAATTAACTTATCGAACTAACCAATCACTAACTAATTATTAAAACCATCAAGCTTATTAATCAACCCCAAAACCACCAACCGCTCGCCAAAACCATTTAAAATCGAATCAACCAAATATCTAACTGCTCAGCCGTAACGTTATACTGATTTCCATTAAAACATATGATTTTCACTTGTTATATATAAAGCTTTTTTATTTTACTATGAAAATAAAATAATCCTTTCTTATTGCACATCTACAGTATCTATTGAATATCTATGTAAGTTTCATCTTTCTAAGCCCTGTCATTGTTGAGATACTGTGATGAGTGAATGAGTGAGTTGTGAGTGGGCTTTCGCATTTATATATTAGATTTCGGGTAGCAGTTTAGTGTTATTTGATTGATTCGATATGTTTATTTTATTTAGCCGAGTGGTTGATGGCTTTTAGTTTGAATCGATAGTACACAGTTTAGCTTTGAGGGGTGATTAGTTATTGGTTGATTTTACAAGTTCAGTTAGTTTTAACTGAGTGGTTGTATTTTTGGTTGATTCGATTGTGCAATTAGATTTGGCCAAGTGGTTTCTTAACTATAATATAAATTCTAAATTAATCAATTCGAATCACCTTAAATTCTATAGACACCGTAGCGAAGCATGGGTAATGGATGCTATCTATATATATAAAAATGAATGTATGTGTGTCTGTATGTATGTCCCGGAATGCATTCCTATACCATTCATCCAATTGTGATGAACCTTTGGTGAGTTGTGTGCCTTCCTGAGAAGGTTTATGAATTTTAAAAAATATTATTTTAATAGTAAAATAAAAAGTTTTATATGTAACAAGTTAAAATCCTATATATACTTCGATGGTATTTGCTATATTGTTACAGCTGAGCAGTTTAGATTTGTTTGATTTGATATTTTATATGGTTTTGTTAAGTGGTTAGTGGTCATTTGGCTAATTAGTAAGTTAATTTCAATCAAGACTTTGAATCTAAAGTCCAATTGATTTTAAAAATACCTCCTCTAGCATAATTGGCTCAATCTTTCTCTCTCACAAATATCACTTTTTAAAACAAAAAGTGAATTGAACAAGAATTGAGAGAGCAATCAACTGCTATAATGCACTGCAATTTTATAGAGCAGTGAACAAAGGCCAACCAATCAAGTGTAGGGAAGTCTAGCCACCTGTCTGTGTGCAGCACATAGAAATGGATGACTTGCCTGCACCAATAGTGAGTTTTATTAAGAATAATACCAAGGTTGCTGAGATGGACAAACCATCTGCCAACCTTTCCACCAGCCCAAGCCCTGACATGACTAGAAATGGGGCTGGGCATTCCACTATGTATGTGCCAAGTAACAAACTGGTGACATGAATGACAACAAAATGAACAAACATGTTGATGGGTCATGGAGCCCTAACGAATAGCGCAAATGATGGGGTCAACTCCCTAGGATCAATGCCCACCAACACCCAGATGACAAGTGCAACCTTCCAGGAGTGAGGCCTGATGCCAAGAACAGTGGAGTCAGGAATATTCCTCAGTGAACCTCAATCAACAGGGGGGACTGGGGTCTCACAGGGTGAGAAAATTCTTGCCAATAATGCAAAAACCTGGACAAGGTACTGGTAGAATCCAAAGCTGACTCAGATTTGAATAACAAAAATTGGTAATTCAAACCAATAGAGTCAAGCAATAAGAAGCTTTCTTCCAACATGGAGAAACTTACTGAATCAGCTCAGGGTATTCAGGTGAAGAACAAGTTGGACGCCAATCCTGAAACAGCCCAGTCAGGGGGTAAATGGTCCCCAACCAAAGTTGATTTGGTAGCATGAGTAACTCATCGGGTGGAACACCCAATATGCAATTGAGCGCAATCCCCAATGAAGGTATTCCAATAGGGGGCCATAGCTTGACAATGTATCGATGGCTGATCCTGAATATCCAATCACTGAACCAAGATGATCCATTGAGGACTAACCAAAGTGGGGGTGACTCTATATCAGGGACCAAATCCAAGGGATTGGACACCTGAGAAGGATCAGAAAAAAAACTCAAAGTATTACTGGAAGGGGTGGAAACCCTGACAGTGGTCAAGTCAACAGCCAGGGCCCTAGTTAAATTTACACCAATCCAGTCAGACATGTTAGTGCATTGAGGTGTGTCCACCCACAAGGTCAAACAATGGGAGGCTCTCCAGTTTCTGTACTCTACAGTGACTCAGTGGGTCTCTAAAAGAATTAAGCCAGCCATTGCAGCTATATGCCATGACCATAAATTTTCTGCCAGAGCGGCCAAATGCTGGCTTGACACCCAAATCTCAATTGATATAGCAGTACAATTCAAGTCATCCCAAATTTGGACCAAAGATGCCCTGGAGTGGATGAAAATCTCCATGGACTACAAGGTGATAGAGGCTGCCATCCACAAAGATTTAAAACTGGTAGATGCAAAAGCCTAAATGGAGGCCAGCATTGACCTATTGTATATGATGGAATACAACAAGGTGGGCATTACAACACATTACACCCAAGCCATCAGAAGCTTGGGCCTCAACCCAACAAATTTAGCCAAATATGCTAGACATTTCCCAAATGCATCTACAGCACTCAAATGGGCCAGCACTCCATTCTGGTGGACATGGCGCTGAAATGGTACAACACTACCTTCTCCCCAGAGGAAGCACTACTGTGGATCACAGCTGGGTTCAAGGCAACCAAGGCCTTACACTGGTCATATACCCATACTCCACCTGCCACCGCATCAGACCTGATGAAAGCAGGCTGGACAAAGGAAAAGGCATTAGAATGGGGACCCTTTTGGGATTGGTCACTGGAAGAGGCTATCAACTGTTCTGCCAACAGATTCACACTGATGGAGATGAAATACTGGTTCTGAGTGGGGGCCAGTATGGACCTAGTGCATGAATGGGCAGAACTGGGGGTGACCAAATTTGATTTATGAAACCTTCAGAGGCTGCCCATTTCTGATCACAAAGTGGAAAATCTGGTGCAACGCCACAACATTTGCTGAGGCTGCAGACTGGGATGTGTTGGAGTTCACCCCCCAATCAGCCCAACCATGGATGGAGCACAAGATCTCACCACAGGCAGCAACAGCGATGAAAGGGGTCATGACTTCAGACTTGGGCTGAGAATGGCTCAAAGTGGAGATCTGCATCAAAACTATCCAGGTTTGGAAGCAATCCTTCCTGGAACTGACAATAGCTGCCCCATATGCTGCCAAAGGCTTCACCCCTCAGGAAGCATTTCAATGGTGTGAAGTGGGGTTTCAGTGGACATGGCATGAGTATTCACAGATGGGGGCTGGAACAGCGTTACTGTAAGGGACTGGTGTCAGCGTAGCTCAATTACGCTGGAGGTCCTCCAATAATACCTTTACCCAATGTGTGGCCCAGAATCTGCTCTCAAATGGTACCAACTGGGGTTCTCACCAGCGGATGCCCTAGAGTGGCGGAGCCTGGAGATTGGAGCTCAAATGGCTAAAAGTATCAACTGCCATGGTATAAACAGTTGCCAAATTGAAGCGTTCCTCAGCTGGGGTTTTAGCCTTGACAAATCAGTATGTTGGATTCTGAAAGGAAAGACCCCCGCTGACATACCCAAACCAAGCACAAAATCAAAATTGTACAGTGCAGCGGTGGCACATACTGAGGACAACACCTGGAATGGAGCAGGGAGCCACATCAAATACATCTGTCAATTGATCAGCAGGGGCTATATAGATATAGTGATCCCAGGCAAGTTGGACTGCAAGAAGTTCCTTGAAATTGGCATCAAGTACAAGGGGATTTATCTGCAAATGGAACTGACCAGATATGCCAACCAAACGGCAAGGTGGGTTACCTTCCAGAAACTCCCCACTGACTGCAAACGGGAATGGGTACATGAAGCAATCCAGACCAGATTGTCTTACTATAAGGAAGTACACAAATTCTGCCAAGCTGGTGGAGATTACATTGTGAAGTGCCTCCACCCTCAGACAGTGGAAGCGCTGTATGAACTGGCCCCCTGGATGAAACTGAATAAGATTGCTCTACCCAGATTCATCCACCTGCCTGGCCTTGATAGGGTAGTGTATGTCAAATAGGAGGATGCCAAACAAGTGTGCCAGTTCTGCTATCAGACCAGCCACACTATGGTTCAATGCCAACATCATAAGGTAAAACTACTCGGTAGTACAAATATGACCCCATCAGGGGGAATTAAAAGGTAGGCACCAAGACCTTCCTCTACCTGAAAGCCAGAGAATGGATCCCATGAAACTTAATGGAGATAGCAGATATAAAATGCCAATGACAAGAATTAAACCTGGCATACAGAGAGGCATGGGAATGGGAAATGGCAAAACAACCTGAAGCAGATGATGAACCATTTATAAATCCAAACCCCAAATCATATGCAATGGATGAGGAAACCAGCTCAGGACCAGCAGAGAAATATCCAACCCAAGCAGAATGGATAGTTTGGGAGGAGGAGAGATGGTAGAAGGCAAACCCAAAGAAGTCTTCCAAGCACGGGTGGCCACAGGATTCCAACAAGTTGAAATTGAAGCCCAACAAGACAAAAGGGAGAAAAAAATGAATTGGAAGTCATTGGTGAATGAGTCTGAGGCAACTGGAGAAAAATTTGCAGGAAAGTTGAGATTGACAAAATTGGCCAGGCAATCGCCAACTAAAAAATTGAGTTCTGATAATAAATTGAATGAAAGGGTATGAATCCAGCTGATGGATGAGGGCAAATCCACCAGTCCACCCAAAGAAAACAAGGAGCACCCAGACCCAATCATAAAAATATCCCCATTAACCATCGACAGGGAGATGAGGATGGTGACCAAATTCCCAGTGCACAGGATGCCTGGGAACATAATCCCAGTCCCAACCAACTGACCCCAAAAACTGAATATCACACCCCACCAACCATCGATACCACTACCAACAACCAACCTGACCTCTGTGCGTGACTCAATTTACAACCCAGACAACGCTAAACCTCATACCCATGGGTTAGGCAGCCAGAAATGAGGATAGTAACTACAGATGCTTGGGGGATGGTGAGCATACAAATGAGGAGGAGGAAAATGCACCACTTAAAAACTAATGATAATATTGACCTAATTCTTATTTCAGAAACACAAGCTGGTAACCAAAAAGAAATGGTGCCAAGTCAAGCTGCAATGCAAAAACCACCTGTGGTACGCCAAATAGGCTACCAAGCCCTATAGATGGACCATGTGGCAATAGTTGCAATGGACAAGAAAATAGACCTGGAATTTGTGGAAAAAACTCACACTGGTAGAATCTTTATAGCAATGGCTACAAACAGAGAAACTGGCAGAAGCATACAGGCAGTAGCAGTCTACATCCTGCCAAAGCTCCACAAAAACTGTATTTTTTGTGGTTTCTTAGCAGAAGTGCCATCTGAAGTGATGACCATAATAGCAGGAGATCTGAACTGCTGGATGAATGTGATTCAGAATACATACCCAATGAGAGAATGCCCCAACAGTAAAGCTGATGAGATGCTCAGTTACCTAGTCAAATTGGGGATGTGTCTAACAATTGACAAAGAGGACAATGACCCAGCCAATCTAATGCAGTGGACATATGATGCCGTTGGATCCCCACTGTCAGGATCACAGTTAGACTACATCCTCATATCATCAGACCTCAGGCCAATGATGTCCAACAGCAAGGTTAGCATAAATGCTGAGTGACCACATGGTCATCCGGGTGGAGATCAACCTTGATGAACCTCCAAGGAACCATGAGTGGCAATTAGCACCAGCCATGTTGAGGAATGGGGATTGGCACCAAATGGTAGATGCAGGACTGGATCAGCTAATAGTGCATCTGGACAACTGCCTGGAGCTAGACCCGCTAGAAAGATGGACCCAGATCAAAACAAAGATGAAACATGATAGTATGAAGTTTGAAAAAGCAACCTCCTAAAAGCAAACAGCCACCATGAAGCAACTGAAGTCTAAATAGAAAGCCTGAGGCTCACTCGCCAGGACAGCAAGGACTGATGGAGTGAGTACCAAACAACGCACAAAAAATATTAAGCTATAATGATGAAACAAGACTCAGAGAGATGTACCAATGCAACTTACTGATATCAGAGCTTAGCGGGGATGATGACCAAAGAGGGCCTTAAACACCTCAAGGAAGTCCAAACTAAGGTTAGGGTTTGGGAAGTGGAGACAGCAGATGAGGGAGTATCAACAGACCCCAAAATAATCAAGTGTGAAGTTGAGCTTTTTTATGGCAATCTCTTCTGACAGCAAGAAATGAGCAAATTGGTGACAAAAACCCTTATTGACCTGGCCAAGCTGGCACTAGGTGGCTGTACGCCAGAAGATGTCACCAAGCTATCCACCAAAATCTCTATTGATGAAGTTAAGAGGGCTCTAAAGGAGTCACCAAGAATGAAAGTACTAGGCCCCAACAATATGTGTGCAGAAATATACAGCATATTCTGAGACCGCATTGCTTTAGAGCTCAAAGCCCTCTTTAACCACTGTTTGACTCACAGCAAAAAGTTCCAGGAGAACATGAGACCCAAATTATACTTCTGTACAAAAAAGGCCTCAGATGCCAACTTCAGAACTGGTGCCTGATTGAACTATTGAATGCCAATTATAAATTGCTCACATGCATACTATCTAATCAGCTGATGGCAACAGCACCACACACGCTACATAGGGCCCAACACAGTTTCATTAAAGGCTGTAAGTTATGGGACAGCATAGGTTCAGTTTGGAGCATACTCTAGGATATAAGGGGCATCAAACAAGGATACCTTATGTTTCTCAACATGGAAAAGGCATATGACTGAGTAGCGTGGTCATTCCTACATAAGGCACTGAAGGCAGCCAGTATCCTTGACACATTTCAGGCATGGATAACAATGCTATACTCAGGTCTGGTAACAAAGGTTATGGTCACAGATGGTGCAATCAACTAAATCTCTGTTGGGCAAGGTCTCCACCAAGGAGACCCCATATCACCAATACTCTTCAACTTTGCAGCTAACATTCTACTGGTGGCAGCGGACACAAAGCTTTGGGGTATAGTCCACCCTAACCAAATGCCACTGGAGATGCTAGCATTCGCAGATGATACAGTTGTAGAAATAAGCTTCTCAACTGACCTCCAGGGTGATGAGAATCTATTAAACCTTTACCAGCTTGCATTGAATGCAAAATAAATTTGGCAAAAACCTCAGTGATAAGGGTTGGCAACCCAAACTTTAGCCCACCAACTGACACAACGCCAATTATGAGCTCCCAGACAGTCTGATACCTCAGGATACTCTTCAATGACAAGGGACCAGATGTATTGGAGACTGAACAAGAAGTATTAACAAGTGTGGGATCCACCGATGGATGCCACAAATTTCCTTTCAGAGTGAGACTCTTACTTTTAAATAAAAGTATAAAATAACACTTTTTAAAGTTTTTATGTTTTTTATTATGATAAGCAGGGCAAAACCAGGAAAGGTCCTTTTTCTCAATACTAGTTTTTCCTATTTAAACTAGTTTGGATTTCAAGACCATCAATTTTCAAGTCAAAAGAATGTAAAGCTCAGTTATCTAAATTAGGTAATATAGGCTTCCAGCCTATCAGATCAAAGATAAAATTTTTGAGGCAAAACTGACCCATGCGGTAACAATTTGATGAATTGTATCCAATCATCAGTGAGTAAAATCTTTTCACCTTGGTGGTGATTAAACTCATGTGGTAATGATTGGTTAACTTTTACCCTATCATTGTCAAGTAAAATCTTTGCACCTCAGCAGTGGTCAGACTTAGATGGTAATGATTGGGTAATTTGGCAGTGGTTGGACTCATATTGTAATGATTATTTAATTCACATCCAATCATCAACGGGTAAAATCTTCTCACCTTGTGGAGGTTCAGATCTGTGCAATATCAAACTCCTCAAATTTGGTCAAGAAGTCAGAGTAATCCTATTATTTGTTATTACCTTTTTAAGCCAATTTCTGTGATAAACTGTGTTTTCCCAATAGTTAGGATTCCACCAAGAATCTGCCAAGGTCTTTTTGCCATTGGTACTCATATCATTATTTACTACAATATTATCTGATGATTGGGCAGGAGATGGGCCAATCATGGTAGCAGATTTGGGAGCACTAATACCTCCAACATTCTTTTAGTTAAGTTGAGAAAGAGAATGTCTGACATTTCCCCCTCAATAATGTTGGGAGGGGTGTAGGGTCATAAAAAGCAGCCATATACCCGTATTATGATAATTCTTGTAGCTAAAGACTTTATAGAATACTCATTTCCTCTCTTATGTATAATGGTAAATGGCCCCTCCCAGTTTGATCCAAGTTTGCCACTTTGGGGAGTTGTGCAATTGTGGTAATATAAAACCCTATCTGACACTTGGTAAGAGGGTAGAGGAGCTCAGAGCTCATTGGCAGCTTGACCTTTTTTAGTTATTGTTTTTGCTTGGCTAGACTTTCCAGCATTTAATTCTTCATCCTCTTTTTTCTTTAAAGGAACAATTTCCTTCCATTGAAATTCATCAGCTCCCTTATTTGCCTTATGCAACTGCTTTTTTTTATCAGGAAGTAGCTTTTGGGCTTTCTTTTCTTTGTCAGAATGACTATGGGAGCCACACGTAAGTTTGGAATCTACATTCTTAGTGCATGAAGGTTTAGACCAAGGTCCATGTGGGGTAGCATCCTTGGAAGAGTGATTCTCTTGAACCTTGGAATGAGAAACAGCTGCCTCCATGGGCTTAGAGGTAGACTTCTCTTTTTTAAGCTGTACTTTGGGAGCCTGAACTTCTCCTTCAAAGTCAGCCTCACTTAAGAGATTGAGGGGGTTTTGGGATGTGACTTTTGTGTCAACCACTTGTTGTTCACCATCACTAGCCTCCACTGAATTGTGCAATTTCTTAATGTTGCACTCAGAGGTAACATAAGGCAAAGTGGAAGAGGGGTGTTCTTTGTTGGATAAAACTAATAGAACATTGTAGTTCATTAAAGATAGGGACCCTTGCCTCATGTTGATGATGCCTTCATACTCAATCATAAACTGAGTACCTATAAGCATCTCATAATCATTATTATCCAAAGCCACTGTGGGGGCTGATAGAATAAGCTTCCCAATACAAATGGGAAGGGATGAGTAAGCACCTAGTGTGCAGGTGTTGTTAGGACCAGCAGTTCCAAAGTCTTGGTTGTACTCCAAGTCAGGTGCAAGTTGGATCTTTTTCATCAACTTGGAGGATATTACATTCACTGGGGAGCCTGTATCTAAGACAGCCATCACCCAAACTTTTTGGATGACCACTTTGATCTTTTTGAGTATCCCCCAGAAGCGGGCAATAACGCTAAGACCTCTTTAAGATGAAAAGATGAGGTTGATTTGCATGCGGTCTTGGGGTAATTTTCCTGGATGGACTGCATGATATGGCCACGCTGGATAGGGCAAATAATGCAAGACAACACCTCATCTGCATCACTGGTGGTATCAATAATGATTGGCTCCCCTAGAACTTAGTAGAGGTAAGTTTCCTCAGGTATGGTGGCTTCATCTACTTCTCCAGCATTTAGGTGATCAGGGACCTCCACTTCTGTGGGAGCTCCCAACAAGTAGTACCCAATGTTATTGTAACCCCCCTCATAGTCAGCCTCAGGGGTATTTTCAACCATGGGCAAGGTTGTAATTGAAATGGGGGAGACATCCATGAGAGATGGGGTAACCTTAAAGCATGCACCTATTGACTGAGCTGGAGGGGAAACCACAGTAGGGATCCCGCTTTGCATGACTGAGGGATGTCCAGTTTAAGTCACACTGAAGCAGCAGGTTTTGCAGGGAGAATAGGCACAGGTGGCCTTACATCCAGCGTTTCAAATGGCAGCAGCTCTTCAAAGGTTAGAGCGGATAGTGGCACCTCCTCATCATTGGTAGGGACACATAAAGAAATATGGGCAACGTCTAACAAAGCCTCTTTTATATCATGGAAGGTTTTGAAGTGGCGTTTCACTGATATGATATGCCTGGCGAGAGAGGGCTGTGAAGCTAACCCTGTTAATATGGTGGCAATAGCGTCATCCACGGTAAGCAGGTTAGATGTAGCCAACCTTTGAGTGGTGAGATAGTACTGCTCAGCAAAACTAAAGAGGGTTTTACCCTCATACATGGTGAGGTGCATAAAAGCCTGTTTTTCCCTGTGTAAGCTCTGCTTGGATTTGAATTCAGCTAATAGGGTCTTCTTAATATCTGGTCAGATGTGCTGAGGATCCAGGTAAGGAACGATCAGCTCTTGGGCTTTGCGGCTTAAACAGGGAAGAATGTACTGAGATTTCTGTTTATCAGTGGCCCATCCATTGCAGCTTCATAAACGTACAAAAAGGAAGCAATGCTCCCTTCACCTGGGGTGTATCTGTCTTTTATTGGTAATTTGGATGGCCGCTGCTCTAGCTCTTTGAGATGAGAGAAAGAGCTCGCTAGTTGCTTCTCAAGAGCAACTAATTTTAATTCAGAAGAGCTGCTCATGTTGACAGCCTCCATTGCCTTGATACTTTATTGAAGTATTCAGGGGATTTGACCTCTGTAGTGAGCACCAGTTTGTGGGATCCACTGATGGATGCCACAAATTTCTTCTCATAGTGAGACTCTTACTTTTTAATAAAAGTATAAAATAACACTTTTTAAAGTTTTTATGTTTTTTATTATGATAAGTGTGGCAAAACCAGAAAAGGTTCTTTTTCTTGATACTAGTTTTTCTATTTAAACTAGTTTGGATTTCAAGACCATCAATTTTTGAGGCAAAAGAATGTAAAGCTCAGTTATCTAAGTTAGGTAATATAGGCTTCTAGCCTATCAGATTAAAGATAAAATTTTTGAGGCAAAACTGACCCATGCGGTAACAATTTGATGAATTGTATCCGATCAGTGAGTAAAATCTTTTCACCTTGGTGGTAATCAAACTTATGTGGTAATGATTGGTTAATTTTTACCCTATCATTTTCAAGTAAAATCTTCACACCTCAGCAGTGGTCAGACTTGGATGGTAATGATTGGGTAATTTGGTGGTGGTTGGACTCATATGGTAATGATTGGTTAATTCACATCCAATCATCAATGGGTAAAATCTTCTCACCTTGCAGAGGTTCAGATCTGTGCAATATCAAACTCCTCAAATTTGGTCAAGAAGTCAGAGTAATCCTATCATTTGTTATTACCTTTTTAAGCCAATTTCTGTGATAAACCGTGTTTTCCCAATAGTTAGGATTCTACTGAGAATCCGCCAAGGTCTTTTTGCCATTGGTACTTATATCTTATTTACTACAATATTATTTGATGATTGGGCAGGAGATGGGCCAATCATGGTAGCAGATTCAGGAGCCCTAATACCTCCAACATTCTTTTTCTTAAGTTGAGAAAGAGAATATCTGACAACAAGCTTATCATTTCAAATGTCATATTAAAAAAGTGCCAGACTACACCTCAAGGAGAAAGTGCATGCGATAAATGTCTTCATCTTCTTAAAGCTATGGTATGTTGCTCATGTGCTGCCAATGAGCCTATACCTAGAGAAAAAAATCAGGTCAATGCTCCAAACTTTCCTGTGGTTCAAGGTGAAGGTGGCACCAATTCCACTGGAAGTCCTATCAAAACCAAAGAATGCAGGAGGCATGGGCCTACTGGACTTCAAATCTCACACCTAGCACATATGGGAAAAGTCATTTCTGAAGCTAACACAGATGCACATGCACTGCCTGACTCTAGCATGGAGCGTGAACTGGGCAAGGGTTCAAGGCCTCCAAGAGCCAGTCTCCCCCAATTGTTACATGAATGGATGGTGAACCACCCAAAGATAACCTCACAAAAAGGAGCCCCATATTACTGAAAACTCTGCAATTGGGCCATGTGCCAGGGTGGGTGGTCATTCAAAAATTAGACTGAGAGGCTGACCAAATTCAAAGGGATGTTGAAGCACATAATTTTACAATAATTACTGCAAAAAGCTGGGTGAAATATAACTGAATTGCTAACAAATATGCAACCAAGTCAATCAGAATTAGGTACAAATCAATGCTGATAGAATATGGGGATCCACTCCCAAAACTGGGGTGCAATCTGCCCATCTGCCCACAAATCCTTAATAACTGGACTACCAAAGGCTATGACACCAACTACCTGACAAAGGAGTTGATTTTGGGCCTGAACACCCACTTGGTTACAGCCAAATAGTGGTCAGTAGCATAGCAGATCCTTAATCAGGCATTCAAATTGGGTAAGCACAGCAGGCTGGATTACCAGCACAAAGAATGCCCCATGTGTACTGAACTGGAAGCAGAGATAGCATATCACTATTATGAATATGCCATGTTCAAAAAATACTGGTCCACGATGTGATACATCCTATCAGGCAATCATTTGCCTCTGGGTATACATCCATCACATGACCTGTTCTTTATGAAAACTCTGAGAATAGCTCCAATCCAACTATGAGCCTTCATTTACCATTATTGTGTATGAGTAATTCACTGTGCGCTCATCACCAAGGTTATGAGCAACGAATGCCCCCATCACAGAGGTTTAGTATTGAAGACCATTTGGATTATCTCCAATCAGCTCCACCAGATCTCAAAATTCTTGCGCATAATCCTCAGGTGTTATAAGGCCATGCATTTGGCTTTCCCTGCTGGATTGCTCATTGCACGCAATAAAGCTACTAATTGTCTGAGAATAGTATGGCTTTAAGCCCACCACTGCTAGAACCATGGCTAGCAATGGCGCCGATCAGCAATGGTCAGAGGTGCTAGAACTCTAGCAGCCTGAATCCCCGGTCTTTTTTACCCTCAGCCAAATCGCCTGTATTCCACTCTCCCCTCTTACTTTCCTTTAAATTTATTTAATAAAGTATGGAGTTTTTAAAAAAAATTTAGCATAATCAGCTCAGCTTTTGGCTCTAAACTTCAACTCTATAAAAGGTCAGTTGTTTGAATCCTGGCATAGTCACTTTTTATACCCTTTTCTTAAACTCACTAACAATTCTGTCTGTCTGTAATTAAATCTTACAAGCTCTATTTCAGACACTTATTGTCAATAAAAAATTCTTAAATTTGGCACACTTATGTATCTTCAATGACAATACAATAATTCATCAAAATTTTTAATTTTCATGTTTTAAAAAAAGTTATATATGTATCAAGTAAAAATCCTAAGGAAGGATATCCCTGTGATAGAAATGGACCCTCTACCACTGCCTCCCGAGTTCGATCCCGGTAATGGTCTTTGGGTAGGGGACGATTTTGACTGTGTTGGTTTTGCGCGCCAATGCCCCGAACCGAGATAGCGAATAGCAAAGGCGGTCCATGGAGTTCCTGGCCTATCATATGCCGCGCATGAAGGTTTTCCGGGTTTTATCCTCCTTTCCCATTTTCTTCACTTCCCTAATCGGTGCGGTATCGTCCCCAGGTCGGCCCACCTCGAATAAAATTAAAATTTAGTAAAAATCTATATATTTTCGATGGTAGTCAGTATATAGTTACTGCTGAGCAGTTAGATATTTGGTTGATTTGATATTTTAAATGGTTTTCTTAAGTGGTTAGTGGTCATTTTTTATACACTTTTCTTAAACTCACTGTCAATTCTGTCTGTCTGTAATCAAATCTTACAAGCTCTATTTCAGACACTTATCCTATATATATAAAAGCAAATGTGTGTGTGATTGTGTGCGCGATGCCCAGCCAAAACTAGAGTATGTAGAGCTCTGAAAATTTGGCTATAGGTGGATAGGAGGGGGTCCGTGTGAACCTTGAAGCCCGATTTTTAATTTTCATAGTAAAAGAAAAAGTTTTATATGTAACAAGCTAAAATTTTATATGTTTTTAATGGAAATCGGTATATTGTTACGGCTGTGAAGTTTGATATTCGGTTGATTCGATAGTTTAAATGGTTTTGTCGAGCGGTTGGTGGTTTTGGGTTGATTAAGCTTAACGGTTTTAATAAAGAAGTTAGTGATTGGTTGATTCGATAATTTAATTGGTTTTGGTAAGTGGTTGGTGATTTTGGTTGTTTCGATACATTTAGTTTTGGTTACGAAGCGGTTGGTGATTGGTTGATTTTTAATCTAATTGTTTTAGCTAAGTGGTTTAGTTAAAAATATTTTATTCGAGGTGGGCCGACCTGGGGACGATACCGCACCGATTAAGGGAAATCGAATGTATGGGAAAGGAGGATAAAATCCGGAAAACCTCCACGCGCGGCGTATGATAGGCCAGGAACTCCATGGACCGCCTTTGCTATTCGCTATCTCGGTTCGGGGCATTGATGCGTCAAGTGGTTTAGTTAATTCGATAGGTTTAATTGGGTATGGCTGAATGGTTGGTAATTTTATATTGATTCAATATAATTTGATTTTTTAATATTATCGATAACCATCTACAAATATAAAAAAGAATTGATTAGGATCATCAGATAAACTTAAAGCCCAAAAACAAATCTGTGCTAAACTGGGTATCAACAAGAATTAGCCAAACTCTTCTTTACAGAACTATCATTCTGTTTATTTATTTATAATAGATGCATTATATCGAGCAAATAACCAAAAATCAAACTTGGCCCAAGTATTCTATAAAGTTTGGGAACGGAATGCTAATATGTAATTATTTAAAATAATCATATAAATTTAAATATCAGTTCTATTTAAGATCTAAAACATATATTTCTAATATAATTATATAGCAATTTGGTTGGGTATTTTCATATTCATTTAATTCGATCTTTTCATAGGTTTTTGATAAGGGGCTGGTAGTTTTTGGCTGTTGTAAGTTCCGTAATTGGTTTTTGCTGAGTAGTGGTTTATTTTTTGGTTGATTCGATAGGCTCAATAGTTTCAGGTAAGTGATTGATGGTTTAGTTAATTTGGCAGACTTTATTGATTTTAGCTAAGTGGTTGGAGGTTTGAATTTTTAATAGGTTTAATGGTTTCTGAACTTATTGATAGCTATCTACCAATATAAAAACTAAAATAATTTAGAATTCAATTGATTTGATATATTTATTTTCCTTGGCCGAGTGGGTTGATGGTTTTTGGTCGAATCGACAGGATACAATTTAGCTTTGGGGGTGATTAGTAATTGGTTGATTTGATAAGTTCAGTTAGTTTTAGCTGAGTGGTTGATGGTTTTGGTTGCTTCGATTAAGCAATTAGATTTGGCCGAGTAGATATCGCTTAGCTATATATAAAATCTAAATTAATCAATTCAAATCACCTGAAATTCTATAGAAACTGCAGCGAAGCACGGGTAACTCCGCTAGCTGAAAATAATTTTGAAATGTGAATCGAATTTATTTTAAATCCACCGATTTAACCGATACGAGAAGTTAAACAAAAGCGATAGAGTAATTGAACTTAAAGCAAAACTTTATCTATTGGTTTGCAAGATGGTCGGAGACCAAACGATGAGCCAGAGGTAACCGCCTGTGACTTCAAAAACTTTCACCTCAGGCGTATCATCAAAGAAAACCACGGGTCCCCAATCCCCCAAATCCAGGTGGGGTATTCTCAACTCCAGTTGGGATCTTCCCCTAGGCCTGTTGAGGGGACCTACGCTTTCGAGGTGGAACCCAAGGATTTATCCCACCTGCTGATGACCGTCGCCAATTCCCCAGGTAAGTAAATTTTGTCAGCGAAACAAAGCTAAACTTTATAAACTATATTTTAGCTCAACATCTCACGATAATGAACACTATGGGGATCATCTGGATCTGATGTGCCACTTCAAAACCCTGGACCGGAGGAGGATGTATGGCAGTTTAGCCGGACCCTGCTAAACCCGTTAGTAGAGTTTCACGACGTGCTGCTGGATCAGAAGCCCCGGAGATGCTCTGATCGCTTTTGGGGGAAGGCTTGGCCAGATTCGCTTGGTCTCGTTGGCGTTTTCTCAAGAGTTCGCAAGGTTAGATGGGCATAAGGGTAATGGCCATTGTTTCTAAAGCCCAAATATTAATCCCTTAGGCGCGGTTACTGATCTTGTTTGCCACCCGTCAAAGGATAACTTTATACTCTCCTGTTCCAAGGACGGCACGGTGCGGCTTTGGGATATCAATACGCGAGCGTGCCTTATAAATGTCGAATACCAATCAACTGTCGCGGTAGGTTCTTGAGTGGCGCGTGTAGTTTTTTTGCAAATGATTAAAGTAAGAAATTTAGATCTTTGGCCCATCCGGAGAAACTATGCTCGTTGGAAACTCAAAGGGGAGATTGCCAAGTTTCGCTTGCCGTCGATCGAAAGACTGGAAAGCATAACCCAAACCATCACGAGCCTCGACTGCACAACCCTATTCCCTAATAAACTACATGGCGCGCAGATTGACTGCTTGAAGTTGGTCCACAGCAAAGTCGTCAGCAAGTCGACGAATGGCAAAGTCTTTTGCTGGGCTTTTGAATCGGGAGAAATAATAAGTAGCTTTCACGTCCGAGATTCGGTACCCAACGCTTGCCGGTTTGGAATTAGGTACGTCCCCAACCTCCATTTCAAAAAGTGAGATTGGTTTTTGGTAGCCGCAATCTGCCATGCGCTTATCTAAAACTAAAAAATTAGTCCCAACGGCCAGTACCTATGCGTAGGCAGTTCCACCGGAGCAGTCTATGTCCGTTCGCTCTCCGACGGCAAGCAACTTGCCGAACTGCGAAGCCGTCGTAGTACGAATCCCATCCTATCTTGTACTTTTGCACGCCGAGGAAGGTAGGTTCGATGAATGTTTGCTGCTCTCCCAACTTTTAAACTATGCTATTTTGGTGCCATTCTAAGGCGTGAGGTTTCTTTTGGGAAACATTGGGCTTGCTTCTTAGGCTAATCCATTGTTTATAGGAACATCGTGTGCTCGAATAAAGAAGGCTACCTTCTCAGATTTGACTACATATCACCCTCCACTTTGGAGGAGTGGCGAAAGTGGGCCGAATCGGAAAGATGATTTAGGTGCCCCGTTTGTTTTTAAAAATAAAGCTTGTATTTCAGACTTCAAGTTTTTAAATTGTCTGGTCTGATCTGCTTCTCACGAAATTTATGTTTGAACCTGGGGTGAGTTCCCAACCCCGAAAGACTTAGTTTTATGACTGCGTACTGCTTTTATAGGTTTGTGAGCTAACTGCTTCCTATTCTCCAAGCGTAACTCAATAGTCAAGCCATATTGTATGCGGCAAGTTGATGATTTTAAGGGGGTTTGTTGACTTTGGATATTTCGGTTTCAAGGTTTAAATCGCTTAATTTATATATACCTTTTAGTAAATAAAAATCCACTGTAGATTCTTTTTGACTAACCATCTAATGATTTATCCAAGCACTACTTAAAATCTACCACTGACCGAAAAAAGTTTACCTCGCGCCAAAAAGTTTTACTGGCTCAGCTTAACCGATTTAGTCTTTATCGGTTTATCAAATCACCCGACTATGGGTAATCTAATCCGATAAGCGGATGCTCATTAACCCTTTCAGTGATTTTCAAAAAAATCATCTAATTTTTAACCGACTTTGAATAAGAAGGAGGTTATCAATTTGACCTGTAAGTATGTTTTTTCTTTTTAACCGACTTTGAAAAAGGAGAAGGTTCTCAATTCGACCTGTAGGTATGTTTTTTTGGGTTTTTTTTCTGTTTGTTCGCGCATAACTCTGAAAATACTGGACCGATTTGGATGATCATCTCCAAAAATCGAGGATGCTCCAACTTGGGTCTCATTTTACTTTTGTAAGTATTGGACGAGTATCTGCCCATTAATTTAGTAGATATATCAAAATGGACTCGGAAGCGATACATACTTGTGGGACTAATACAACTCCGGATAAATCTTTTTCCGGCATCGGTGAAGCGATAGCTTCGTTGCACATTTGATATGTCCTAAGGCTGGGGGGTATGTTCAAAATTCAGTCAGTATGAGCTCATAGCGGGACGAGCTTAAATCATTATAGATGGCTATCAATTTTGCATAAGTTGACCAATAAACTCATCTAAATTTGATAAAATAAGTTATTTTAGATAACAATCAATAAATTTATATAGATTGACTAACAAAAGCAACCAAATCTAATAAAATGAATTACTGTAGATGGCAATCAATAAATTCAGCATATGTTGACCAATAAAATCATCTAAATTTGATAAAATGAAGTATTATAGATGGTGATCAGTAAATTTAGTATAATTTGACCAAAAATCAATTAAATTTAATAAAATAAATTATTATTATATTTGTTTATAAGATACTATATATAATAGATATACAATAAGTTTTAATTTTATAGAGAAATAGTAAGGGCAAAAACAATATATAGAGCTAGTAATCTATATATATATACCATCTAGTACTAAAAATATATATATATATATATAAATGAATGTCTGTGTGTATGTCCCAAATGCATTCCTATACCATTCATCCAATTGTGATGAAACTTTGGTGAGTTGTGTGCATATCTGAGAAGGTTTATGAATTTTAAAAAATATTATTTTAATAGTAAAATAAAAAGTTTTATATGTAACAAGTGAAAATTCCATATATACTTTGATGGTATTTACTATATTGTTACAGCTGAGCAGTTTAAATTTGTTTGATTTGATATTTTATATGGTTTTGTTAAGTAATTAGTGGTCATTTAGCTAAATAGTAAGTTAATTTCAATCAAGACTTTGAATCTAAAGTCCAATTGATTTTAAAAATACCTCCTCTAGCATAATCAGCTCAACTTCTCTCTCACATATATCAATTTTATAGCAAAAAGTGAATTGAACAAGAATTGAGAGAGCAACCAACCGCCAAACTGCACTGCAATTTTATAGAGCAGTGAACAAAGGCCAACTAACCAAATGTAGGGAAGTCTAGCCGCCTGTCTGTGCACAGCATATAGAAACAGATGACTTTCCCACGCCAATTGTGAGTTTTAATACAAATGATACCAAGGTCGCTGAGATGGATGAACCATCTGCTGATCTTCCCACTGGCCCAAGCCCTGATATGACTAAAAACAGGGCTGGGCATGACACAATATATGCACCAAGTAACACACTGGTGGCACAAACAACAATGAAACAAATGAATGTGTCGATGGGTCATAGAGCCCAAACAAATAGTGTGAATGATGGGGTCAACTCCCTAGGATCAATGCCCACTGACACCTTGATGATAAGCACAATTTTCGGGAGAGAGGCCCAACGCTAAGAACAGCAGAGTCAGGAATAGTCCCCAATGAACCTCAATCAGCAGAGGGAACTGGGGCCTTGCAGGGTGAGAAAATTCTTGCCAATAATGCAAAAAACCTGGATGAGGTATTAGTAGGATCCAAAACTGACTTGGATTCAAATAACAAAAATTGGCAATTCAGACCAATAGAATCAAATAATAAAAAGCTTTTTTCTGACATGGAGAAACTTGCTGAATCAGCTCAGGGTATTTGAAAAAAACAAGTCAGATGCCAATCCTAAAACAACCCAGTCAGGGGGGTGAATAGTCCCCAACTAAATTTAATTTGGGAGCATGAATAACTCATTGGGCAGAACACCCAATACACAATCAGGTACAATCCCTGATGAAGGCATTCCAACAGGGGGCCATAGCTCGACAATGCATTGATGGCTGACCCTGAATATCCAATCACTGAACCAAGCTGATCCACTGAGGACCAACCAAAGTGGGGGTGACTCTATATTGGGGACTGAATCTGAGGGATCAGACACCTGAGAGGGATCAGCAAAAAAACTTAAAGTACTACTGGAAGGGGCAGAAATCCTGACAGTGGTCAAGTTGACAGCCAGGGCCCCAGTTAAATTTATACCAATCCAGTCAGACATGTTAGAGCATCAAAGTGTGTCTACCCACGAGGTCAAACAATGGGAGGCTCTTCAGTTTTCATACTCTATGGCAACTCAGTGAGTCTCTAAAGGAATCAAGCCAGCTATTGTGGCAATATGGCATGCTCATAAATTTTCTGCTGGAGCAGCCAAATGCTGGCTCGACACCCAAATCTCAATTGATATGGCAGTACAATTTAAGGCATCTCAAGTTTGAACTGAAGATGCTCTGGAGTGGATGAAAATCCCCATGGACTACAAGGTGATAGAGGCTGCCATCTGCAAAGATTTAAAACTGGCAGATGCAAAAGCCTGGATGGAGGCTGGCATCAACCTATTAAACGTGATGAAATACAACAAGGTTAGGCATTATAACACATTACACCCAAGCCATCAGGAGCTCAGGCCTAAGCCCAACAAATTTAGCTGAATACACTAAACATTTCCTGAACACATCTATGGCCCTCAAATGGGCCAGACACTCCATTCTGGTGGACATGGCACTGGAATGGTATAACACTACCTTCTCTCCAGAGGAAGCACTACCGTGGATTGTGGCCAGGTTCAAGGCAACTGAGGCCTTACACTGGTCTTATACCCATGTTCTATCTGCCACCGCATCAGACCTGATGAAAGCAGGCTGGACAAAGGAAAAGGCATTAGAATGGGGACCCTTTGGGATTGGTCACTGGAAGAGGCTATCAACTGGTCTGCCAATGGATTCACATCTGATGGAGATGAAATACTGGGTCTGAGTGGGGGTCAATATGGACCTAGTGCATGAATGGGCAGAACTGAGGGTGACCAAACTGATTCACAAAACTCCTAGAGGCTGCCCATTCCCAATTGCAAAGTGGAAAATCTGGCATGACACTGCAACATTTGCTGAGGCTGCAGACTGGGATGTGTTGGAGTTCACCCCCAATCAGCCCAACTGTGGATGGAGCATAAGATCTCACCACAGGCAGCAACAGCGATGAAAGGGGTCACAACTCCAGACTTGGGCCAAGAATGGCTCAAAGTGGAGATCTGCATCAAAACTATCCAGGTTTGGAAGCAATCCTTCCCGGAACCAATGATATCTGCCCCATATGCCACAGAAGGCTTCACCCCTCAGAAGCATTTCAATGGTGTGAAATGGGGGTTCCAGTGGACATGGCATGAGTATTCACAGATGGGGGCTGGAACAGCGTTACTGTAAGGGACTGGTATCAGCGTAGCTCAATTATGCTGGAGGTCCTCCAACAATACCTCCATCCAACGTGCAGCCCAGAATCTGCTCTCAAATGGTACTGACTGGGGTTCTTGCCAGTGGGTGCCCTAGAGTGGCAGAGCCTGAAAATCGGAGCACAAATGGCTAAAAGTATTAACTGCTGTGGTATAAACAGTCACCAACTCGAAGTGTTCCTCAGCTGGGATTTCAGCCTCAACAAATCAGTGAGTTGGATTCTGAAAAGAAAGACCCCCACCAAAGTACCCAAACCAAGTGCAAAATCAAAATTGTACAGTGCAGCGGTAGCGCATACTGAGGACAACACCTGGAACAGAGCAGGGAGCCACATCAAATACATCCATCAATAGATCAGTGGGGGCTATATAGATATAGCAATCCCAGGCAAGTTGGTCCACAAGAAACTCCTCAAAATTGGCATCAAGTACAAGGGGATTTATCTGCAAATGGAACTGACCAGATATGCCAAACAAACGGCAAGGTGGGTTACCTTCCAAAAACTCTCCACTGACTGCAAATGGGAATGGGTACATAAAGCAATTCAGACCAGATTGTCTTACTATGGGGAAGTACACAAATTCTGCCAAGCTGGTGGAGATTACATTGCGAAGTGCCTCCACCCTCAGACAGTGGAAGCGCTGTATGAACTGGCCCCTGGATGAAACTGAATAAGATTGCTCTACCCAGATTCATCCACCTGCCCAGCCTTGATAGGGTAGTATATGTCAAACAGGAGGATGTCAAACAAGTGTGCCAGTTCTGCTATCAGACCAGCCACACTATGGTTCAATGCCACCATTGTAAAGGTAAAACTAATTGGGGAGTACAAATATGACCCCATTGGGGGAATTACCAAGGTGGGCACCAAGACCTTCCTCCACCTGAAAGCCAGAGAATGGATCCTGCAAAACTTAATGGAGGTAGCAGATATGAAATGCCAATGACAAGAATTAGACCTGGCACACAGAGAGGCACAGGAATGGGAAATGGCAAAATGACCTGAAGCAGACAGCAAACTATTTATAAATCTGAACCCCAAATTTTATGCAATGGATGAGGGAACCAGCCTAGGATCAGCAGAGAAACGTCCAACCCAAGTGGAATAGATGGCCCAGGAGGAGAAGAGATGGCAGAAGGCAAACCCAAAGAAGTCTTCCAAGCACAGGCAGCCACAAGATTCTAACAAGTCAAAATTAAAGCCCAACAAGATGAAAGGGAATAAAAAAATGAATTAGAAGTTATTGGTGAATGAGTCTGAGGCAACTGGAGAAAAATTTGCAGGAAAGTTGAGATTGACAAAATTGGCCAGGCAATCGCTGACTAAAAAATTGAGTTCTGCTAATAAATTGAATGAAGGGGTGTAAATCTAGCCAATGGATGAGGGCAAATCTGCCGGTCCACCCAAAGAAAACAGGGGGCACCTGGACCTAATCATAAAACCATCACCATTAAACATCGACAGGGAGATGGGGATGGTGACCAAATTCCAGTGCACAAGATGCTCAGGAACATAATCCCAGTCCCAACCAACTGACCCTAAAAACTGAATATCACACCCCGCCAACCATTGATACCACTCTCAACAACTAACCCAACCTCTGTATGTGACTTGATTCACAACCCGGACAACGCTAAACCTCATACCTGTGGGTCAGGCAGCCAAAAATGAGGATAGTAACTACAAATGCTTAGGGGATGGCAAGCATACAAATGAGGAGGAGGAAAATAAACCACTTAAAAACTAATGATAATATTGACCTAATTTTTATTTCAGAAACACAAGCTGGTAACCAAAAAGAAATGGTGCCAAGCTCGAGCTGCAATGCAAAAAACCATCCGTGGTACCGCCAAATAGGCTACCAAGCCCTATAGATGGACCATGTGGCAATAGTTGCAATGGACAAGAAAATAGACCTGGAATTTGTGGAAAAAACTCACACTGGTAGAATCTTTATAGCAATGGTTACAAACAGAGAAACTGGCAGAAGCATACAGGCAGTAGCAGCCTACATCCTGCCTAAGCTCCACAAAACCATATTTTTTGTGATTTCTTAGCAGAAGTGCCATCTGAAGTGATGACCATAATAGCAGGAGATCTGAACTGCTGGATGAGTGTGAGTCAGAATACATACCTGATGAAAGAATGCCCCAACAGTAAAGCCAATGAGATGCTCAATTACCTAGTTAAATCAGGGATGTGCCTAATGATTGATGAAGAAGATGATGACCTGGTCAATCTAACACAGTGGATATATGATGCCACTGGATCCCCACTTTCAGGATCACGGTTAGACTACATCCTCATATCATCAGACCTTAGGCCAATGACATCCAACAGCAAGGTTAGCATAAATGCTGAAAGTGACCACATGGTCATCCGGGTGGAGATCACCTTGATGAACCTCCAAGGAACCATGAGTGGCAATTAGCACCAGCTATGTTGAGGAACGGGGATTGGCACCAAATGGTAGATGCAGGACTGGATCAGCTAATAGCACATCTGGACAACCATCTGGAGCTAGACCCTCTAGAAAGATGGTTTTGGATCAAAATGAAGATGAAACATGATAGTATGAAGTTTGAAAAAGCAACCTCCTACAAGTGAATAGCTGCTGTGAAGCAACTGAAGTCTAAATTAGAAAGCCTGAGGCTCACCTGCTGGGACAACGAGGACTGGTGGTGTGAGTACCAAACAACGCACAAAAAATATTAAGCTATAATGATGAAACAAGACTCAGAGAGATGAACCAATGCAACTTACTGATATCAGAGCTTAACGGGGACAATGACCAAAGAGGGCCTTAAACACCTCAAGGAAGTCCAAACTAAGGCTAGGATATGGGAAGTGGAGACAGCGGATGGGGCAGTATCAACAGACCCTGAAATGATCAAGCGTGAAGTTGAGCTTTTTTATGGCAATCTCTTCTGACAGCAAGAAATGAGCAAATTGGCAACAAAAACCCTTATTGACCTGGCCAAGCTGGCACTGGGAGGCTGTATGCTGGAAGACATCACCAAGCTATATGCTGAAATCTCTATCAATGAAGTTAAGAGAGCGCTAAAGGAGTCACCAAGGATGAAAGCACCAGGCCCCAACAATATGTGTGCAAAAATATACAGCATATTCTGAGACTGCATAGCGCTGGAGCTCAAAACCCTCTTTAACCACTGTTTGACCCATGGCAAACAAGTTTCAGGAGGACATGAGACCTGAATTGTACTTCTGTACAAAAAAGGCCTCAGATGTCAACTTCAGAACTGGTGCCTGATTGCACTATTGAATGCCAATTATAAACTGCTCACATGCATACTATCTAATTGGCTGATGGCAACAGCACCACACACGCTACATAGAGCCCAACATGGTTTCATTAAAGGCCATAGTATTTGGGACAGTATAGGTTCAGTCCAGAGCATACTCCAGGATACGAGGGGCATTAAACATGAATACCTTATGTTCCTCAACCTGGAAAAGGTGTATAACCGAGTAGCGTGGTCATTCCTACAGGAGGCACTGAAGGTGGTTGGTATCCCTGACACATTTTGGACATGGATAATGATGCTATATTCAGACCTGATAATGAAGGTTATGGTTGCAGATGGCGCAACCAACAAAATCTCTGTCAGGCAAGGTCTCCACCAAGAAGACCCCATATCACCAATACTCCTCAACTTTGTAGCTAACATTCTACTGGTAGCAGCAGACATGAAGCTTCAGGGTTTAGTCCACCCTAACCAAATGCCACTGAAGATGCTAGCATTTATAGATGATACAGTTGTAGGAATAAGCTCATTGACTGACCTCCAGGGTGTCAAGGATCTATTAGCCCTTTACCATCTTGTATCAAATACAAAAATAAACCTAGCAAAAACCTCAGTGATGAGAGTTGGCAACCCAAACTTCAGCCCACCAACTGATACAATGCCAATTATGAGCTCCCAGACAGTCTGATACCTCAGGATACTCTTTAATGACAAGGGATCAGCTGTACTGGAGACCAAACAAGAAGTATTAATAAGCTTATCATTCCAAATGTCATGCTGAAAGGGTGCCAGACTATGCCTCGAGGAGAAAGTGCAGTCAATAAATGTCTTCATTTTCTCAAAACTATGGTATATTATGCATGTGCTGCCAATGAGCCCAAACCTAGAGAAAAAAATCAGGTCAATGCTCTGAACTTTCCTGTGGGTCAAGGCAAAGGTGGCATTAATTTCACTGGAAGCCCTGTTGAAACCAAAGAACAAAGGAGGCATGGGCCTACTAGACTTCAAATCTCATGCCCAGTGCATATAGAGAAAGTCATTTATGAAGCTAACACAGATATTCATGCGCTGCCCAACTCTAGCATGGGGTGTGAACTGGGCAAGAGCCCAAGGCCTCCAAGAGCCAGTCTCCCCCCAATCATTAAGTGAATGGATGGTGAACCACCCAAAGATTACCTCATGAAAAGGTGCCCCACACTACTGGTGACTCTGCAATTGGGCCGTGTGCCAGGGTGGGTGGTCATTCAAAAAATTAGACTGAGAGGCTGACTAAATTTAAAGAGATATTGAAGCACATAACACTGCAATGATTACTGCAACAAGCTGGAAGGAACATAATAAAATTGTTGACAAATATGCAACCAAGTCAATCAGAATTAGGTACAAATCAATGCTGATAGAATATGGAGATCTGCTCCCAAAAACAGGGTGTAATCTGCCTACCCGCCCATGAATCCTTAATGACTGGACTACCAAAGGCTATGACACCAACTACCCAACAAAGGAGTTGATTTCAAGCCTGAACACCTATTTGGTTACAGCAAAACAGCAGTAGGTAACTCTAGCATATCCTTAATTGGGTATTCAAATTGGGCAAGCACAGCAGGCCAGATTACCAGTACAAAGAATACCCCATATATACCAAACCAGAAGCAGACATAGTATATCACTATTATAAATATGCTGTGTTCAAAAAATACTGATCCATGATGCAATACATCCTATCAGGTGATCATTTATCTCTGGGTATACATCCATCGCAGGACCTGTTCTTTACAAAAACCCTGAGCATGGCCTCAATCCAACTATGAGCCTTCCTTTATCATTATTGTGTATGGGTAATTCACTGTGTGCTTGTTGCCAAGACTATGAGCAATGAGCACCCCCATCACAGAGGTTTGGTATTGAAGACCATTCAGATTATCTCCGATCAGCTCCACCGGATCTTAAAATTCTCACTTATAATCCCCAGGTGTTATAAGGCTATGCATTTGGCTTTCCCTGCTGGATTGCTCATTGCATGCAATGAAGCTATGAATTATCTTAGAATAGTATGGCCTGTAAGCCCACCACTGCTAGAACTGCAGCTAGTGATGGTGATCACCAATCAGCAATGGTCAGAGGTGCTAGAACTCTAGCGGCCCAAGTCCCCAGTCTTTTTCTCTCGGCTAAATCGCCTGTATTCCATCCTCCCCTCTTACTTTCCCTTAAAATCTATTTTAATAAAGTATAGAGTTTTTTAGAAAAAAATCTAGCATATTCTCTCAGCTTTTGGCTCTAAACTTCAACTCTATAAAAGGTCAGTTGTTCGAATCCTGGCGTAATCTATATATAAAAGCAAATGTGTATGTGTGTGCACGATGCTCAGCCAAAAATAGAGCATGTAGAGCTCTGAAAATTTAGCTATAGGTGGATAGGAGGGGGTCATGTGCACCTTGAAGCCCGATTTTTAATTTCTATAGTAAAATAAAAAATTTTATATGTAACAAGTGAAAATTTTAAATGTTTTTAATGGAAATCGGTATATTTTACGGCTAAGAAGTTTGATATTCGGTTGATTCGATAGTTTAAATGGTTTTGTCGAGCGGTTGGTGGGTTTGTGTTGATTAATAAGCTTAACGGTTTAAATAAAGTTAGTGATTAGTTGATTTATTAGAGTTGATTGGTTTTGGTAAGTAGTTGTGGCTTTGTTTGTTTCGATACATTTAGTTTTGGTTTATGAAGCGGTTGGTGATTGGTTGATTTTTAATCTAATGGCTTTAGCTAGGTGGTTTAGTGGTTTAGTTAATTCGATAGGTTTAATTGGGTATGGCTGAATGGCTGGTAAATTTATATATATATTTTTTATTCGAGGTGGGCCGACCTGGGGACGATACCGCACCGATTAGGGAAGTGAAGAAAATGGGAAAGGAGGATAAAACCCGGAAAACCTCCATGCGCGGCGTATGATAGGCCAGGAACTCCATGGACCGCCTTTGCTATTCGCTATCTCGGTTCGGGCATTGGCGCGCAAAACCAACACAGTCAAAATCGTCCCCTACCCAAAGTCCATTACCGGGATCGAACTCGGGAGGCAGTGGTAGAGGGTCTATACTCTACCACTGGGTATCCTCCCTTTGGTAAATTTGTATTGATTAAGTATAATTTGATTACTTAATTTTATCGATAACCATCTACAAATATAAAAAATATAAGATTATCAGATGAACTTTAAGCCCACAAACAAATCTGTGTAAACTGGGTATCAACAAGAATTAATCTTAAATTTTATTTACAAAAGGATCAGTATGTTAATTTATTTATATAGATGCATTATCTCGAGCAAATAACCAAAAATCACCAAACTTGGCACAAGTATTCTATAAAGTTTGGGAACGGAATGCTAATATGTAATTGTTTAATATAATCATATAAATTTAAACATCAGTTCTATATAAGATCTAGAACGTATATTTCTAATGGTAATTATATAGCAATTTGGCTGTGTATTTTCATATTCATTTAATTCAATAGTTTCATAGGCTTTGATATTTAGTTGGTAGTTTTTGGCCGTTTTGTAAGTTCAATAATTGGTTTTTGCTGAGTGGTGGTTTATTTTTTGGTTGATTCGATAGGCTCAATAGTTTCAGATAAGAGATTGATGGTTTAATTAATTTGGCAGGCTTTATTGATTTTAGCTAAGTGGTTGGAGGTTTGAATTTTTAATAGGTTTAATGGTTTCTGAACTTATTGATAGCTATCTACCAATATAAAAGCTAAAATAATTTAGAATCTGATTGATTTGATAAGTTTATTTTATTTGGCCGAGTGGTTGATGGTTTTTGGTCGAATCGATAGGATACAGTTTAGCTTTGGAGGTGATTAGTTATTGGTTGATTTGATAAGTTCGGTTAGTTTTAGCTGAGTGGTTGGTCTTTTTGGTTGCTTCGATTGAGCAATTAGATTTGGCCGAGTAGTTATTACTTAACTATATATAAAATCTAAATTAATCAATTCAAATCACCTGAAATTCTATTGACACTGTAGCGAAGCACGGGTACCTCCGCTAGTATTTAATAAAGGTAGGAAAAAGAGCCACTTTTAAAAATGCACTAATTTTTGAGGGGAAAAGAGCTGGGGGTAAAGTTTTTTTGGGGAAAAAAGAACCTTCTTAAAATTTTTTTTTTGGGAAAAAAGAACCTCCTTTAAAAAAGCTCTAAAAAATATGAAATAATCGAGAAATTAAGCCTACTCAATAAAACTCTTTTTTGAAGTCGGCGCCATATTTTAACAGATCTAATAGTTATTTGTAATTTATATACTCAGTACTATTTATTCTAAGTTGCTTATAGTTTACACTTGGACACAATCCAGATATAAGATATAATTTGTATTTATGAGCAAAATTCTATAATTCAGTTTAAAATATGGCACCGACTTCAAAAAGGGTTTTATTGAGTAGGCTTAATTTCTCGATTATTTCATACTTTTTAGAGCTTTTTTTAAAGGAGGTTCTTTTTTCCCCCAAAAAAATTTTTGGCTTTAAATTTGGCACGAATTTCTCAGCCGATATTCATTCTTTTTAAGCTCATTTTGGTCCTTGTCATAACACAAATATTCGATAAATTTTAAAATTGAATTTATATAAATCTTATTTTAATTGAACGCATATATGCGTTTTTAGATTTACATCACCCCATTTTTGGACGCATATATGCGTCGAATCATTGAGAGAGTTAAACTCCTCCCAATTTTAATAACTTTCAGGTGTAAAACTTTATGGATAAAATAAAAGATGGTTTTTTAAGTATAACCAAACCGAGGTTGTGTAATCATTTCGCTTGACTTCTACCATCATCGCCGTCCCAATTTGTTGGACGATTAAATTTTAACTCGACCTAGTTGATTGTTGTAACTTATATTGATTTAAGTTAACCGGGAAGCCATTAGAGATAGACGACCCTTTCTAGTCTAAATGAGGTTTTTTATGTATGACTAGCGATTTTTTCTATTTTCGGGGCGTTGATCAATTTTAGTCTGGTTGCATGAACTTTGCTTAAAGCATGCTTGATAAGGCTTAAGCCAGAAGGGTGACCACTCTGAACATGATCGATCCAATGAAAGATTATACTCAGGTTTATTGTGATATCAGATCAAGCCCTAGTCATATATTACTTGGTCGGCGATGGTTTTTATGAAATGTGCTTTGTTAGTACGAGTTCAACGCTTATAGAACAACTAGAGTGATAAGCTTAAAAACATTTAATAACTTGGGGTTAACCATACCGTATCACCAATTCAACGCATGACAAGAAAGCTCTAGATAAGGATCCGGCGGTCGAATGGCTAGTACCGTTTCCCCAAGTAGCTTAAGTTTATCTAATGCTCTCCTCACATGCATCTACTAGCGTCTAGCTGATGATTGAGATGGTCATAGTTTTAAAGAAGTTTAACCCTTTAAGCTACAACCACGAGTCTCACACGTGGTCAGTTATTTGGGCCCAAACTGATTATCACGTGTGAGACTTGCGGAATGGCTCGAAGGGAGGGCTTTTTTAAACGTTTCAGGCCCACACTTTTGGAACTTAAATTGTACCGCAAGGGGTTAAGGTACTTAGAACTGAGATGCGAAGGGTTTATACAGCCGCCCTGTAGGTGAACATTTTGAGTCACGGAGACCCCTTTTAACAAATTTGACATAAAAACTTTTTGAACTTAGGTTGTGAGCCTAAATTTAATCAACCATATGGGCCTATGAAGGGTGCCAACAAACTCACCTAAACTTTCATATCCACTCACCCCGTTTGAACCCATAAAGCTTTGTAATGAATTATAATTGCAACCAAAAATTAAATAAGACCACCACCCCGCCTTGGTTAGGATACTACTAAAAGTTAACCCTTTGCACTCCGCTGTCCCCTCTCAGGGGACATTAAAGTTTATTAGTGATTACGGGGAATTAACTTATTCCAGCACAACTTTTTGAGAACTGCATGTTTTTCTGAAATTTTCTCTTGAGAATGGCAGAATAAATCAAATCAAAATATGGTAAAATTACTAAGATATATAAAAAAATGTCAGCGGATTTTGTGTCAGAAGAGAGCGTGAGAAGTGTGCTCACTACGGTCCGAGCACTTGACTGCGCCACTTGAAAGGAGCGATAAGGAGAGTTTGTAGAAGAAAGGTTGCTATACGAGCATGCCTCGCACTGTATGGTGCGAGGCAGAGGAGATTTATAAATGTAAATAAACAAATCTAAAAATGGAGGAAAAGATTTTCAAAGCCAAACTCAGTCTGATTTGAAACTCCGAGCGGTATAGATATATCTAACAAGTGAGAAAAAGTGACTCTGTTCTAAAAAGTGATCGGAAAAGTGGTATTCTTTTGGTAAATATCATTTTGTGAGTTTGTAATAACAATTAAAAATCTTCAACCCATGTATTTATTCATTTTTTTATTAGAACAATGGCAAAACGTCCAAACACGAGTGAGTCTCACGACACAAGTAGTAGTGAAGATGAGTTCCAGATAGACGCTTATTCAGACATGTTAGAAAAACTAAGTGTAGAAGAAAGCAGTGACAGTGATATTATCCAACCAACAAGGCAACGAAGAAATTGCATAGATAGCGATAGCGATAAAATGATGCGGAAGAAAACATACCGCTAAGTGACAACGTATCGTCACGTGAAGAGTGGGAAGACATCACTGAATCAGGCACTTCTCTAGCAACAATAATTTTGACCTACATCACGAAACAGCCGGACCACAAATACCAAATAATATAAAAGAACCCATAGACTATTTTACACTATATTTTACAAGTGAATTAGTCGACAACATAATAAAAGAAACAAACAATTATGCCAAAGAAGAAATAGGAAAGAAACAACTTTCACGGAAATCAACTTGGCACAAGTGGCACGATATTACCAAAGAAGAATTTTTAGCTTTCATCGCCGTTGTTCTAAATATGGGATTGATTAAACTGCCAAATATACAAGAGTATTGGTCTACTGCTCCCAATAGTAGAATTCCATTCATTCCCAAAACATTCAGTAGGGCCAGATTTATGCAAATATTTTGGATGCTACATTTGACGAAACCTACACAAAGGAATGTGACGATTAGAACTCGTATTCAAAAGGCTAGTAATTATTTAGAATACATAGACTCTAAGTTTAGACAACACTTCATTTCAGACAAGGCAGTTGCTGTTGAATCTGTTGTGAAATTCAAAGGCAGAATATCATTTATCACATACTAGCGGAGTTACCCGTGCTTCGCTACGGTTTCTATAGAATTTCAGGTGATTCGAATTGATTAATTTAGTTTTATATATAGTTAAGCAATATCTACTCGGCCAAATCTAATTGCTCAATCGAAGCAACCAAAAAGACCAACCACTCAGCTAAAACTAACCGAACTTATCAAATCAACCAATAACTAATCACCTCCAAAGCTAAATTGTATCCTATCGATTCGACCAAAAACCATCAACCACTCGGCCAAGGAAAATAAATATATCAAATCAATTGAATTCTATATTATTTTAGTTTTTATATTGGTAGATAGCTATCAATAAGTTCAGAAACCATTAAACCTATTAAAAATTCAAACCTCCAACCACTTAGCTAAAATCAATAAAGCCTGCCAAATTAACTAAACCATCAATCACTTACCTGAAACTATTGAGCCTATCGAATCAACCAAAAAATAAACCACTACTCAGCAAAAACCAATTACGGAACATACAACAGCCAAAAACTACCAACCCCTTATCAAAAACCTATGAAAAAATCGAATTAAATAAATATGAAAATACCCAGCCAAATTGCTATATAATTATATTAGAAATATATGTTTTAGATCTTAAATAGAACTGATATTTAAATTTATATGATTATTTTAAATAATTACATATTAGCATTCCGTTCCCAAACTTTATAGAATACTTGGGCCAAGTTTGATTTTTGATTATTTGCTCGATATAATGCATCTATTATAAATAAATAAACAAAATGATAGTTCTGTAAAGAAAAGTTTGGCTAATTCTTGTTGATACCCAGTTTAGCACAGATTTGTTTTTGGGCTTTAAGTTTATCTGATGATCCTAATCACTTCTTTTTTATATTTGTAGATGGTTATCGATAATATTAAAAAATCAAATTATATTGAATCAATATAAAATTACCAACCATTCAGCCATACCCAATTAAACCTATCGAATTAACTAAACCACTTGACGCATCAATGCCCCGAACCGAGATAGCGAATAGCAAAGGCGGTCCATGGAGTTCCTGGCCTATCATACGCCGCGCGTGGAGGTTTTCCAGATTTTATCCTCCTTTCCCATACATTCGATTTCCCTTAATCGGTGCGGTATCGTCCCCAGGTCGGCCTACCTCGAATAAAATACTTTTAACTAAACCACTTAGCTAAAACAATTAGATTAAAAATCAACCAATCACCAACCGCTTCGTAACCAAAACTAAATGTATCGAAACAACCAAAATCACCAACCACTTACCAAAACCAATTAAATTATCGAATCAACCAATCACTAACTTCTTTATTAAAACCGTTAAGCTTAATCAACCCAAAACCACCAACCGCTCGACGAACCCATTTAAACTATCGAATCAACCGAATATCAAACTTCTCGGCCGTAATATTATACCGATTTCCATTAAAAACATATAAAATTTTAACTTGTTACATATAAAACTTTTTATTTTACTACGAAAATTAAAAATCGGGCTTCGAGGTGCACATGGACCCCCTCCCGTCCACCTATAGCCAAATTTTCAGAGCTCTACATGCTTTAGTTTTGGCTGGGCATCGCGCACACACAAACGCACACATTTGCTTTTATATATATAGATAAGTATCTGAAATAGAGCTTGTAAGATTTGATTAGACAGACAGAATTAACAGCGAGTTTAAGAAAATGTATAAAAAATGACCACTAACCTCTTAACAAAACCATTTAAAATATCAAATCAACTAAATATCTAACTGCTCAGCCGTAACTATATACTGACTATCATCGAAAATATATAGGATTTTTACTTGATACATATAAAACTTTTTTTGAACATGAAAATTAAAATTTTTGATTATTGTATTGTCATTGAAGATACATAAGTGTGCCAAATTTAAGAATTTTTTATTGACAATACGTGTCCGAAATAGAGCTTGTAAGATTTAATTACAGAAAGACAGAATTGACAGTGAGTTTAAAAAAAGGGTATAAAAAGCGATTACGCCAGGAACAACTGACCTTTTCTAGAGTTGAAGTTTAGAGCCAAAAGTTGAGCCGATTATGCTAGAGGAGGTATTTTTAAACTCAATTGGACTTTGGATTCAAAGTCTTGATTTAAATTAACTTATTAATTAGCCAAATGACCACTAACCACTTAACAAAACCATATAAAATATCAAATCAAACAAATTTAAACTGCTCAGCTGTAACAATATAGCGAATACCATCGAAGTATATATAGGATTTTCACTTTTTACACATAAAACTTTTTATTTTACTATTAAAATAATATTTTTTAAAATTCATAAACCTTCTCAGGCATGCACACAACTCACCAAAGGTTCATCACAATTGGATGAATGGTATAGGAATGCATTCGGGACATACATACATACACACATACATTCATTTTTATATATATAGATAATCCAAATAAGCCAACCAAATGGGGTATACGCATATATGCGCTAGCTGATTCGAAAACAGGATATTTATTTACAATACTTCTGTATTATGGCAGCATAACGTCCGATAACATTTCCCGGCCTGATCTTCCAGTAAGCACCAGAATTCTACTACATTTATATAAAAAGTTGTTGGACAGAATTCCTGATGCAGAAGGATACCATATGTATACTGACAGATACTACACCAGCATTCTCTTAGCAGAAGAATTGCTAAAGATGAAATGGCATCTTACTGGCACAATAAAAGTTAACCGAAAAGGCGTACCTACACAAATACAAAAACCAAAATTTTTACCTAAAAAGACAGTTACATACAGAAAGAACACTACGCTTCTTGCATGGAAAGACAAGAGAACCATCACAATGCTCACTAACTACCACAATACACAAATGCAATCTACCCGCAGAATATTACGCGGTGGAAATGTTGTATCAGTCAATAAGCCTAAAATAGTTTTATATTATACAACAAATATGGGTGCTGTGAATTGTGCGGATCAATACGCTTCAACATACTGTTTTCTGCGGAAGTCACTGAAATGGTGGAGGAAGTTATTTTTTTTGGGGGCTGAAAATGTGTATCATTAACTCCTACATAATTTACCGCATCACTGAAGAAAAAAGAATCAAATACCCATGACACATTTCAAGTTTGTGAAGGCACTTATAGACCAGTTAAGAGGTGATTTTTGGGAACCGAGAACACGTCCATCCACATCTTCGGCGGACATTAGACTGAATAATCAACTGCATATTCCCGGTGTGGGAGAAAGAAAACGGGATTGTATTGTTTGTTCTGACAGAAAAACATCTGGTGGAAGACGTCAAACAACTTACTATTGTCAAGCATGCACAAATCAGCCTGCAGTGCATATTGGGGAGTGTTTCAAACGTTATCATACTTTACAAAATTATAAAAAATAAAATATTGATTTCTTTTGCAAATATACATTTCTCGATGTTAACCAATTCATATAAGTCCAATATCATTATAATACGTTACTTGGTTCCAAAATTATACTAAATAATATGAGGGTTCGTAAATGCACGTTTCTGCCACAAAGTGGTGCTGAGTAGCTAGTAGCTAACGTCCAGAATGGTTCGGAGTGCAAAGGGTTAATTCTATGGTGAATTTTTAAAATTTTATTTGAGGTGACCAAACTGGGATGATACTGCACCGATGAAGGGAAGTGAAGAAAATGGGAAAGGAGGTTAAAACCCAGAAAACCTCCTTGCGCGGTGTATGATAGGCCAGGAACTCCATGGACCGCCTTTGCTATTCGCTATCTCAGTTCGGGGCGTTGGTACGCAAAACCAACCCAGTCATAATCGTCCCCTACCCAAAGTTCACTACCGGGATCGAACTCGGGGAGGCAGTGGTAGAGTCATTTCTACCACTGGGGTATCTTCCCCTTTTAATTTTATGGTAAAGAAGCCAATTCATCTATGGAGTAAATTATAACCTTATGGGCTATAGATATTGTAGTGTATAAAGCCGCTTTAATTTCCAAACCTGAAAATTTAGTTTATTTTGAGCAGTCTGAGATCTTAGCTGAGCTCAGTTCAAGTTGCAGCCCAATCAGCCCATCTGAAGGGTAGCCCTTTGACTGGTGTAAACCAAGTTATGTGAACTTGGCTTACCTTTCGCATAAGATATTATAGCAAATTATTTATACAATTAGGTAACATGAACTGACATACCTTTATTATGTACCTACATTGGTTAACTTTGGTAGTTGTATAGTCAAAATGGGGAATACCCTATCTGGGTGGTCCAGTTGTAGTGCAAAAGGCTATCAAACCCAGTTTTTAGCCATGTAACCCACCCCAGATTGGTTTGGAGATAAGCCTTTTCTATAAATGTTTTGATATCATATGCATAACTTTTACATAACAGCTTTACCAATAAGATGAATTTAAGGATTTAGCAACATGGTAACTTTCATTTGAGTAACCCGTGAGATTTATAGATAGGATGGGTTGACCATATTAGATGCCACATGCTAGTGAAACAAACTGGGTAGGAGTTTATATCAACCTTAAAATAAGTAGTGAGGCATTCAACATATACATTCTTAGATGTGATAACTGATAAAAAGGCTACCACTACTATGATATCATAGTTAAATCACATTATTGAGGGGACAGATTATAAAGATAAGGCTGGGCATGATGAGGCCAAGAGGATAAAGTTGGGTGGACTGGCTGACCTAAAGCACACCATGGACCACTGCTGGGTGAAGGAAAGATATGGCCAAGTTGGTTCTGGGTTTCATGTGATGGTTGGATAAGCATTACATCTGCAACAGTAAAAATGCACTAGCTATTTTAAAAATTATGATGGTAATTTGCGTTTATTTGTGGTTTGGGGCTTTGAGATTCATTCAATTTATAATATTACTGAATCATAGAAAATCCAACTCCATTCAATCACTCAAGTGTAGGCTTACTCAAGCTACAGTATGACAATGGATAGGAAATTGCATTAATTGGGTTGATTGGGTGCAGTGCATCACACAATGGATATTGATTCCCCATATTGTTTGATAATGATTCTCAAGACCTGCCTTCTTTACTGTTTGACTTATTTTAATGAAAGTCCCGTTTTTTTCCATTTTATCAAATGATCCCTTGATATGATCTATGCGCAGACCTCATTGAGAAGGTCTCAAATAATATATGTCATTTTATTTTATATATAGTTATTTACCAATTTTCTTTACTCTCTGGAAAAGTCTGGACCTCTACAGATAGAGGGCCCAAAGAACCTAAATTCTGATCTGCAATTAGTAATAGACTCCTCCCCAGGGTCCAACCAAATCTTTGCCTTTCTGGGTTATCTCTTTATTTAAATAATGATCTACACCATCTACTTGAGTCCTTTTGGAATTGGCACCCTCCGCAGGGCCATCTTCTCTGTGTTATTAGCAGGTTTTTCCCTGGTGAAGTGGTTGGGTATCCCATCACCACCTCTCTGGGAATGATAGTGCTACAGACACTCTCTTGACATATGATGTCTATATTGACTAATTTGTAGCAACTTAGACCAGACTTGTGTAACATAGCCAAAATATCTTAGGATGGTGTAGGAAACCTGTTGTAGGTCAGATATTTGCAAAATGCAACTGACCATATAATTTTAAGGTTTAGAAGTGAGGAAGAAAAGTTTTATCTAGTTTGTATTGATTAAAGATTATACTTTTCTCTTATTTACATGAAAAAACTCTAGAAGGTATCAGTTCTTAGCCCAAATAGATATAAACTTTATGATAATTGCTAGTTGGAGCTTTAAGATGAACTTTTTAGATTTGTTGTATGAGATAAAGATATGAGGCTAAGCTTATAAAAACAATTTAACATAAATTAAAATACCCTTAAGTATTATAAGGCAGATAGAGATTCTAGAACAAGTCACAGTAAGCCTTAATTACATATTTGAGAATATTTTAATATGATATTTCTTGTAGAATGATAAACCAGATAACTTGGGTTGGGACCATCTAGTACTAAAAAAAGATAAACCAGATAACTTAACTACATCAATACAATTAATAATCCCTTACTGGCAAGTCATCATAACAAGTTTAAATCACTCTATATTTAGCTGGTCAAAGTTGATACAATGGGCAAGTTGATTTTTCTAACCTTCTGCATAGATTAAAACCTAATATAATTAAACAATAGCTTGATATAGCCTGATGGGCATCATTAGAGAAAACTATGCATCAAAAATAGGTTAAATGGATATTATATGGAAGCTTAGTAAGCTCATGACAATAAAAAACACTCTATTACCTTAGTTAAGTTTTGTATAAAAGGTTAGCTGCCCACAAATAAAGCCTGGATGTAAGATAGTATCCATCTAACAGTATGACCTTAGATATCTAACTGATTTTTCAGATATATAATATATCTGATATATCAATTTTCTTTAAAGATGATATGGGGTTAATTCTATATAGCATATGATTTAACCATAAGAGGTTCTAGATGCTATAGTTACCCAATCTTAAACTTCTTGTAAATACTGGTATATCATAATTTTAGATAAAGTACTCTCCTTCATAATGTTACTAAACATAGAGTAAGGGACAAAAACCAAACAATTTATCTTATAAAGATAACATATGTTAATGTCTTGAGATGATTACTCTTTAAATCTGTTACATATAATTGAATTGAAGTCTTGATGCTCTTTTAACTTCAAGTGTTTTATAAAAAAATTTATATGAAAGCAGTCTCATATGAACTAACTTTTGGTAGCTTAACATTTATATAAATAACATTATTTTGTAATTAAAAATGACTTAGTCTAAAAACTTCTTTATTTTTAGTGAATGAAATCTATTGTACTTAAAAAAGGTAAAATTTAACAATATGTTTTTTAGTAATATATTAAAGATATCAAAGTGAAAACCAATATCACCAAGAAGTGTTTTAGGCAAATCATTTGATGGTCTCACTAGAATATAGCTCCCAGGAAGTATTAAAATTTACTATCTTGTATAAGCTGTATATCTATAAATTCTCAATGAACTCCTAACTAGATCATAAACTTCCAAAGGAACATTGCATATATGACATTTTTAAGTTAAATTTTGATAAAAAAGAGTTATAATTATATGTATCTAGCTTTAAAAACTATAACAAATAAAAATTCCTATACATCACAAAAGTTTACTGTTTATTATTTTAACTTTTGTTACTATGAAATTATATCATTTTTTGATTTGTAGTTAAGATTTATTAATATAAATATAAGAGAATATTGTTAGTAACCAGCCTTAAGACTCACATAAAGAAAGCGTTTATTGTGAACTTTATATAATGGAAAAGATTAATGGAAGAATTTAATAATTTACCTGAATGCAGGGAAAAAAAATTTATTTTTCAATTTTTGTAGGTTCAAATGCTAAGCACTTGGTAAGTTTAAATACAAAAGTTGCTGTCAAGGCAATAAGGTGCTACTTTTAAAAGAGCACCACCAACTTCATATGTTAATAAGTTTCTTTCTTTCTAATACTATAGACAACTCACTTATATTCAAATACTTTTATCATTTAAAGAGAGCTGAATAAGAGATATTTTTATTTATATAATGTTCATTTTAACCTCTGTAACCTATTAACATAAACATTATTCTAGACTTAAAATTTATTGAAGACATAAATTTTATTTTTTGTATAATTATACTATATAATTTTTTTTAGTACTAGATGGTCCCAACCCAAGGGGGGGATTCATCGATGTTAATTATACTATATAATATCTTCCCCATAATAACAATCTATGAGGTTGTTTAAAGCAAGCCAAAGTGATGCCAGAGTTAACAGTAAACAATTGAATTTTTTTTCTCAAATATATAATTTATTTGTACTATAAATATAGTAATAGATCATGTGTATATTCAAATACTTTATGTCTTCTATATAAAATGCTAATTTTAGATTTAATTAAAGCTATTGTTTATATAGTACTTAGAAAAGCGTTAATCAATCTCACATTTTTCATAAAGTAATTTAAATTCAGCATTAAGCCACTAAGCTCTAAACTTCTAAAATTGATGCATAAGATGGCCAGTATGGAAAATTAATATATAGAAAACCTCCCTGTATTACATTAAACTTCTAAAAAGACACAAGTAAAAAACACAAAACTAAACTCTATATTGTACTACATCTTTAATTCTTATGCATGCAAGGAAATTAATGAGACACATAATTAGAGTTTTTTTGCAATGGCTATAAAAAGTTTTGGTCAATACTGTCTTGATTAAAAGGCATCATTGTGGGGATAGATTGTCAAAATAAGTCTGAGCATGATGAGGCCAAGGGGACCAAGTTGATGGGCCTGCCTAAACTAAAGCACATCCTGGACCAACGCTGGGTAAAGGCAAGGTATTCCCAAGTTGGTTCTGGGAGCGTGCATAATAGTCAGATGAGAATTACATCCATGGCATTGAAATGTACCAGTTATGATGAGAATTATGGAAGGTCATTACATCTGATTGGAGAACAGGGCTTTGAGACTTGTTTGGTTTATAATATTTCTAAATTGGTAAAATTATGCTTCAGTCAATCACCTGAGTGTGAGATTACTAGAGCTACAGCATGATATTGGGTGAGAAGTCACATTTATTGGTTAGATAGGGTGCAGTTCTTTACCCATTGGAGGATGATTCCACACCAGATGTTTAAAAGTGATTTTTGATGTCAACCTTACCCTTTAGTCAACTTGTTAAAGTAAAATTCCCATTAATTTTGTTTATCAGATAGTTCCTTGATCTGATCTTTTTGCAGATCTCCAAAAGAGTTTCAAATTATCTAAGTCACTTTATTTTATTCAAATTATCCATGGATTCTATTTCCCCTTAGGAAAGTTAGGACACCTACAGATAGAGGCATCCAAGAACCTGGATTCAGATCTTCATGTGGTAATGGACTCCTCCTTGAGGTCTAACAAAGTCCTCACATATCTGGTACATCTCATTACTTATAAAATTATATACTCTCACCTTGGGTCCTTTTGGTACTAGCACCCTTCTTGGTTCCCTCTTTTCTGTGCTATTAGCAGGTTGTTACCTGGTGGTGTGGTGGAGATTTCCCACCACCTCCCAGAAAATGAGAGAATTATAGATACTCTATTAACAAATACCCATTAAAGTTATCTCTGGTATATACATGAGTAATTTATGCCCAGATTAAATACATTAAACTTACATGAATATAGATACACTAGCTTTAAGCAGTTAGTAATGAAAATAAACAATAGGCATCACAATTTAAAATTGACTACTGTGGCTGAACACCTCAATTTAAAGAAATTAAGCAACATGATAATAAGCAGAAATTATTTTCTCTTTAAACGCCTATAAATGTTGATAAACAATATATTGTACATTATATATATATCACATATAATAATTATACTCTTAGTTCACTAGGCATCACACTTTTGTACCTTTTAAATTGTATAGTTCTAACAATTTATCATTAACTCCATATGAAATTTCTTATAAGTTAACACATAAAAAATACAATATACCTTGTACTTGGGTGATTTTTCTATCATATAAGCTTTAGTCAACATCATCTATCCATGCTGGATCACAGGTATGAGATAAAGATAAAGCTTAATTAATTTTTGATTAAAAGTCCAACAATTTTATTATTTCATTAAAGTTTAGTATATTACATCCAAGTTTGTGATATGTAGTAGGGTTATGTTAAAATAACATATATTTTATACTTAGTTTAAAGTTATATTTGTATATCTTGATAACATTTACTTCAGAATAATGGCTATAATATCTGCTGGTCACTTAAATTAGAGGTTTGTCTATTAGTAAATATAAGAAAAACCTTTATAAGTCAGGAGAGTGTAGTTATAACTAAATTACTTTCTAACCCAAGAGTAAGCTGCTGAAGGTTAATTAACTTTTATATGACCTCAGAATAAACTATATATTAAATTAGGAGCATATGGATTTATTGGAAGCAAAAAAGTAAATTTTGTATCATAACCTCCTTAGCTTTAACAATACTTTTTGTAAAAGTGAAAAGATAAATATAAAAGGAGTAAAGTCTGCCATTTAAAAACTATATATAAATAAGAGAACTAGCATCTTATAACATGGAGTATTTATGACTGTCCAACGCTCTTAAATCAAGTACAGTTGATGCTTAATTATAGGTCATGATACTATATAAAGAAGTAGATCTTAAGCTACAAAATTTTTAGAATAATGATTAAGTTTCTAATCCTATACTTGCCATTTAATAGATTTATATAGATAATTTATAAAGTATCATAAATTTTCAGATTTGATCATTATAATGACTGAATTTATAAAATCTTTAATCTCAATATATGTTGTCTGTTAACTAATATGAACTATTGTGCATACTAACAAAAAACAATATACCAATAAATTACTAAAATTTATAGAAGAACAATATTAGCTAAAGGAATTTATATATAGTATTAGAATGAGATGTATACATAAGTACAACTTCCAACATAATTCATAAAAATAGAAAAAGGTAAAACATGTGTAATTAACTTTTTATAAAAGCTTTTATATATGAAAACCTATAATTCATCTCTATATAAAATAACAAGGTTTACCAAAGAATAAGCCTAGTTATAGAGTTATTGATAGGATTCCTAATTAATAAAGTTAGTATTAATAATATATATGTGTATTTTAGCTTTTTTGTAGCTATACTTTATAAAGCTATAAGAAGTTAAAAATTTTATAATAAAAAATATACCAGCTAAGAAGTTTATAAAAGGACTGGGTGCTTGTTATAATCAGATAATGATCACAAATTTTTTTAATTAAAATATTAGATTAGTAAGTATCTGTGAAGTAAATATTGATGAGACTCTATTGAAAAAATCATGAAAGTAATGTTTTTTAATCAAACTTAAAGATTATCACAAGTTGGAGTGAAAGGTCCTTTTACTAGCTACTTGCACAGGTCATGGTTGGCCAATCCAAATATATCTCTACCATATTGCACAACTATGCAGTAAAGATATTGATCCTTTAGTATAGGTAAGACTATGCTAAAGATCTACCTAATTAGATGACAAAATTTGATGAACTAACAATATTTTATTTAGATAAGCAAATAAGACTTATAGTCAAATCCCTTTATTCAAGATGCATAAGTGCTCTCATATTGAGGATCATTAACTATAGTATAATGCAATTGTAAAAAGAAATTGATATGGCAGGAGTGGGTTAAATAAGAAGTCACAGGGTCAACTTCAACACAATCCATTCTAGGAAAAATCCATTAATGAAGCTAGGATCATGTTACAAATCCAATTAAAAAACTAAGATAAAGTCAATTGAATATCTGACACTTCCCCCCTTTGACTCAATTTACCACTTAATCTTTGGTGAGAGAAATTTAAAACTCATAATAAGGACAGATAAACTTGGCATAAACGTGATTGACTATTTGTGTGTAATTAGGCCCCCAAAAACGTATGCTTTGGCACCAACTTGGTAAAAATAATGTACAGCTCCTTCCATAAAGTAGCCAATTTTATGCATCCTTCCAAATCTATAAGTATTTCAGTAAGAAACTCTATCACTGAATGCAAAGCTCGCCACATTGAATCTATGCAAGTCATCCTTTTCTTTCTGATTGAATCTTTAGGTTAGGTCTGCTCCATAGGCCTCAGTTTAGATTTAATTATTGATGTCACCAGCTAGCCAAAGTATCTGGATGGTTGAATTTTGCCTTCATTGGTAATAATGAAATGCATTAAAGGTTGTAATGCAGGTTGTCACCATACAAAAGCTGGAAAGTTGAATAACCTGTACTTCTGTGGTAACTGATATTGTAATCAAAAACAGTTGGGTCCACATACATAGGCCATTGGGCGGGATATTATTGGCAAACTTCTGGAGGGCTTGTATTAAGGTAACACTGGTATGTTCCATTATTTTATTGGTCTCAGGATGGTATGGGATGGTGAGAATCCCGCGGGTTTTATTGGCTCATTCAGCTTGGGAATGACTCAAGAAGTGCAATTCATGGCATTATACATGAGGATAACTTATGGACAACCATGTCAGCGGATTACCTGATACATTATAAATTTAGTGGTCTATATTGCTCCAAAATCTCTTCTGGCTCAAACTTTGAATCACTTAATAGTGATTGATTACTACTATGATTTAAGTAAAATTGAGAACGCCATCTGAGAAGAGCCCTAGAACATTGATGGACAATATATGTCAGGCCTAATGAGGCTTTATTAGGTAGTGAGTAGTCATGGGATTATAGGGCTGATTCATTTGAAAATTTATATTTTGTTAACACATCTTGAATGTCAAAGCTTTAAGACTCCTGTTGAGATTTCTGTATGCCCACATTACCCAGCTTAATAGACTATAATAAATCTGCTTGTACACTAGGGAATGAGGCTAGCTGGTGGATGTGGGAGTTATTGTTGCATATAATAATTATTGTTAGAGAAACATTCCTAGTAACATCAACTAATCCGCCAGGTTTTGATCCCACTGGGTTACTAATATATTGTTGGGGATAATTCCTGATAATATACAAGTGATTCAGTTACCAATTTTATTTAAATAATTATATTAACTTGAATGAGACAATCAGAGTTTTTTGCCAATCAAAAAGGGAATTTGTTAGTTGCTGGGCATTTAATGACTTCTCTGATAATCAAGTTGTGAGTTAACTTTTAGGTATCACAACCTGCTGTTTATGAGTAAAAGTCTCATTACCTAAGCAGGCTGTTAACTTATTAAGGGTGACATGCTGGGGTTGAGTGAAGGCGTTGAGACACGTTCTTTGATTCAAACCAGAAGAGGTTGTATTTATGGTTGGCAGCAATCTCACTAGACTGATGAGGAAGATCATTGGTGAGCGCAACCCTGGAGGGTTAATACACTGATGATGACTGCTGTTTCCAATTGAAGCAAAAAAGAAGAATGAGCGCAAAACTCCCATATATATTCCCTTGCATTTTATTTATTGAGCAAATCCTAATAAGAATAGCTCAAATACTATAATAATTTATACTGTCATACAATTAATGTATATTCTACTCTTGGGGCTATAGTTAAAGGATAAAGTATCTGTTGTCTATTTTATTGCTGTCAAGATCTCCATGGACTCTACATTAAGAGAGAGTAGACAAACCTCTGAACATAGTAATAGGTTAAGTTCTACCGGAATTAAAATCAAGGTGAGAGGTTCCCTAAAATTCCAAAAGTACCTTCAAAAACTTTAAGTACAAGTTCCAGTCTATAGATAAACCTAATAAATTACTTGGCTTTAAAAAATTTAACTAAAGTAATAGTGTTATAATTTCAACAATATAGCAAAGATACGCCAAGGGGTTTTTTGCATAGGTTTAAGCCCACTGAGCAATAGGACTGATAATATGACAATTGTCATCCTCCAGACAATGTAATAAACTTGATAATTATGAAGCAATTGCCTAGTTAACACTATTTTTTAGTATAATATTTTCAGCAGATACTCTATGTTTTTCTCGCTATATTCTATTAACAATCCTCCACCTTCATTCATCCCATATTGCTTATATTTCAGAGACTTTAGACAATACCACTCTCTTGGTTTAGACTATTCAGGTCTGCTGTAGTCTCATTGGTTCTTGGAGAGTCTACTAATTATTAAATTTACAATTGCCTTATTTGAGGCAATCTACTTATTTATTTATCATACATCAACTTTGTTTAATTCAGAGGCAATCCATTAAAGTTTTTTTCAAGGCTTGATCGCCCTATCACCTTATGTCAAGAAGTCTCATCAATAATTTATACTACTTGGTTCAGAAAATCTCGGCCATTCCTGTCATCAAAATAGCAGGAGAAGTTTAGAAAGGCCTGCCAGTTGGGATGCATAAGTACCCAAAAAGCAATCCAGAATGCCAGAGGCATTGCCAACCAAACAACGTTGTATGGAGCCAGGCATTGGGAAACAAAGGATTGTTGGTGTAGGACAACAGTGAATATGATCCTGAGAACAAACCAGATTGAGCCAACCCCAGACCCTGGAGGTCTTACTGCAGGGGGCGGAGTCACAGAAATAGTTTCAATAAGTTCACTGGTATACAGGGTTGATTTGACTGGGGAGACAAGGAGGCAGATCCTTCCTTGAAGATGGTGGACTTAAGGCCATATGATCCCAGTATACTGTTGTCAAAAGTTCCTGACAGCAGGGTTAAATTGCCAGAAGTATCTAGATTGCTTAATACAATCTATGACAGTGGGGGCCATAGTGACCATGAGCACTGGTAGAGCCCATCCGGTGTATGGATCAATGGGCCACCAGGGAAAAGTCATTGTGGATGCGGCCAGAAGGAAATCAACTAAGTAAAATTTGATTGGTTTTTAAAGGCAAAATTTTATTGCAAAGGAAAAGAAAGAAAATTGACCAACAATTTTCTCAGTGCAATGCAACTGATTAAATAGTGGTTGATTGGTGTGGGGACAAGCTGGGATTGGGACCCTCAATTTTGACCTAGCCAGCGAATTATTTGGGAATGAGGATGATAAATTCACTGAGAAATCAACATCAAAGTATTTGGTGGCAGGCTGAGTCACTGTAAGTTCAACCTCAAACATCTGAACTGAGGCTCAAATACATTTCTGATGGTTGGTGCAACAGCATTTGAAAAACAAGTAGCGGGAATACCCCAAGGCCACACCACATCTGGGCAGGCCCATTTGGTTGGGAACAGGTTTGGGACGCCCAACCTGCCTATGCCTGGTTGCTGGGCCATTCATTCAGTCAGAAGCGTTGCATCAGGCGCAATGCCCAATTTGCCAGCAGGGGGCTTCAAACTCTCATCAATGGTGCCCGATGTTGTTATATGCCCATTGGGGATGATCCCCAACAATTTTGGGAGGGGGGTGATTTTTTCAATTGTAGTGATGGCTGAATAAAAATCATTGGCAATTCTGGCTGATAGATCAGTCTTCATCCCTTATAAACCATTTTAAATCCAAACATTGGGCTGATTGCAATTCAATTTTGCTCTGATCCATTTCATTTTGGCATTCTCAGCGCAGATCTCACTAATTCCACATAACAGTTCTACTGAGGTGAGTGTGGGTACCATGAGAGGGATCTGAAGAAGAAGAGCTGTTAACCAGCTTTTGTCTACCACGTGGGTGAGATCTCCTGAGTAACGAGGGGTACAGCCATCCTCTTTGGTACCTTCTTGCTTGGGAATGGAAAAATAGCCCAATTAATGCCCAGGGGATGTTCCCAAGGACTAACATTACCCTTTCCTTTTTCCAAGGGCAGGGCCCCACCGCCGGGAAACTGCATGAGAGCCACATTCTTGTGCGCCTTGGGCAACTTGATTGCAATAACTGTCACAACTTTTTTTTTGGGGGGGCAGGGAGCTTTGGGGTGGGATACATGGAACGCTTCAATCAGTTCCATACATTTGCACAATCGCGCGCCTTGACCCAACTGTTTTCATATGCTGGATACCCTTTCCAAGCCATGAAGTATTGTGCAGACTGTCAGGATTTTTGGGATGCCAGGATATTCTCTACCTCAGCCTCTTCCCATTCTTAAAATGATCAGTTCAGGTTCTGTGGGGACTGTACCCTTGAAGGATGACAGTTGGGAAACATGGATGATGGGATGCTGTTTCCAATGAGCAGGGAGCTTCAACTGGAACGCACCATTACCCAAGACCTCCTCTACCAAATGGGGGCCCAAATGTTTACTAGCAAACTTATGGGAAGGGGCTTGAATTCTTAAATGATGGGTATCAAGCATAACATAGGAGCCCACCATTAAATCATGACCTTGGAGCTGCTTGCAATCTGTGAACCACTTGTAGTTGTCAATGGCTTTGGTGATGTGTTCCCACACTAAGGATTGAGTTGACCTGATATGTTCAGCATGGTCTGGTGGCAGCTTGGACCTTGGGCCGCAAGCAAGGTCTGACCAAAAATGAAGGATTATAACCCAACGTTTCTTTATAGGGAGAAAACCCCATGGATGCGTGAGTCTCATTATTATAAGTGAATTGAGCAAGGGGAAGATCGTCAGCCCAGGTGTCCTGCGCGGCTGCAGAATAGCAACGCAGGTACTGTTTCAGGACTTGGTTAACTCGCTCAGTCTGTCCATCAGATTGGGAATGATATGCAGTGGAATGACAGGGGGATATTTTTAGGATAGATAAAAGTTCACTTCAAAACCGCGGTGAACTGTAAACCATGTTCACTGATGATCTCCTGGGGGAGACCAAACATCAAAAACACATGGTGTACAAAAAGACGGGCATTTTTCTATGAAGTAATTGTGGAAGTACAAGGTATAAAGAGGGAAAATTTTGTGAAGCAGTCCACCACCACCATCACCGCTGTAAACCCATTAGAGCTGGGGAGTTTGACAATAAAGTCCACGGACACTTATGTCCATAGACCCTCCACCTGCTGTAAGGGGTGTAAAAGACCATTTTTACTGGAGCGGTCTGACTTAGCCCTGGCACAAGTAATGCAATTAGAGATCCAGACCAGAACTTCTTTTGTCAAACCCGCCCAATTGTAGGTCCGCTTGATCAAGTCAATACATTTCTTGTTGCCAGGATGACCAACTGTGGGGGGATCATGATGTGCGCAGAATACCTCAATCTGGAAGGAGGGGGGAAACCAGATGTGAGACCAAAAAATAAATGAGCCCCTCCTCCAAGAAGTATAGGGTTGTTTGACTCAGGTGAGACAACTGCTCAAACAACTCCACACCCTCAGGGCAGGCCATTTTACTTGCTAAGACCTGAGCAACTAGTGGGGCGTCAGAAGCCAGAGCGATGGACAAGATGACAGGGGGGACAATTGACAGGATTTGGGTGGTAGGAATTACAGTAACTAGATTCACTTCCTCCAGGTCTGAGGAACAGTGAGTGGGGCTGCAGCTGAGAAAATTGAGGAGTACATCAAGCTCAACTTTTATTTATATTTTGTTAGAGGTGGGCCAACCTGGAGATGATACCGCACTATTTAATGGGAGATCAAATGAATGGGAAAGGAGGATAAAATCTGGAAAACCTCCATGTGCGGCATATGATAGACCAGGAACTCCATGGACCACCTTTGCTAATCACTATCTTGGTTCAGAGAATTAGTGCAACGCCAACACAGTCATAGTTGTCCCCTACCCAAAGTTCCTGTACCAGAATTGAACTTGGGGAGGCAGCAGTAGAGGTAGCTATTCTACCACTGGGGTATCCTCCTCTTTAAGCGCACCTTTTAAGAATTCATATTTGAAATTTGAAACTGCACAGGTTCTGATAGGTTCAGGCTCGCCAATGCACCAATTTTTGGGGCTTACAAAAGTACAAAAGAGCCTGGTGATCCATGTGGACCATTAACTCATGTTGAGCACCCTGTAACAGATACCTCTAATGAGTTAATGCCCATGCAATGGCTGCCAACTCCTTGTCATAAATGGCCCAAGACTGCTCTGTAGAGGTGAACTTCTGGGAAAAATAGGTGACTAGGTGTTCCAAGCCATCATGCTCCTAGAGCAACACCACCCCCACCGCTACTGATGAGGCATCACATGCAACGATATATGGCTTGGTGGGATTGGCATGTTTCAAAATGGGAGGGGACACAAACACCTCTTTAATTGATTTGAACGCCTGTTGGCATCTGGGCAACCAGAGAAATGGTACGTTTTTCTCTGTAAGGGGGTGAAGAGGGGCAGCCAGCTAGGAAAGTTCCAGGAAATTTTTTCAAGAAAATGGTGGTTTCCAAAAATTCTGTAGTTGTTTCTGGTTAGTCGGGGTTGGCCATTCTCAGATTGCATCCAACTTATTGGGAGGGATTGCATAACCATCTTTAAGGATGAGGTTCCCAAGGAAGGTAACCTCCTCCTTATAGAACTCACACTTGGAAGGCTTGACAAACAAGCCTGCCTTATGCTAGGCGGCCACAACTGCTTCCAAGTCAATAGCATGTTGTTCAGGAGTTGGGGAGTGAACCAGAATGTCATTGATGTATGCAACCGTGCAGGTAAATTGGAGGTCAGCCCAAAAGGCATTACACGGAATTGGAAAATGCTGCGCTTCATCCAGATCGCTGTTAACCATTCTTGACCTTTCATTATCTGAATTTGGTTGAAAGCATTCATCAGATCCGGCTTAGAGAACACATGGGATTTAGAAATTGCCTAACTGATTGTCTGTTCCAGAGGCAAGGGGTAGGGATCAGAAACCGTTACTTTGTTTAAGTGGCCATAATCCATGCAGGGATGGAGGGAACTATCCACTTTTTTGGCAAAGACAATGGGGGATGCGACAGGCGAGGTCTCCTTGAACAGCCACCCTTTTTTCAGCATATCGTCCAACCAAGTGTTGAGCGCAATCTCTTCCTCCGCTGTATGGGGATACAACAGACAGTTGATATTCACCAACTCCACGGTCATTCAAAATCCACAGTCAAACCTAGTGTGAGGAGGCAGATGATCCACCTTTTCTGAGTTGAAGATACTTTGATAGTGCATTAAGCTTTCAGGAAAATTGGCCGGTATGCCTGCAGGAGTGATGAGGGAAGTAATAGAACTGCGGCCTTGTGTTTTCTTAAGAGTGTCAATCAGAGGGAATTCACCCTCCAGTTGATCATTGGTAAACAACAACATATTAGACTCCAAGTGAATCTTGACATGTTGTCAGTGCCACCATCCCACACCTAAGATCACCAGAAACACCAAGTTTGGCATAGCAGAAAAACGATCACAGAAGCTAAACTGGTGGATTGAAAAAGGTACTGGCTGTCAGATGACATATGAGGTCTGGGAGGCAGATGAAGCCACCATCACCAAGGGACCCGCATCCATTTCCAGTTCTAATTGTTGGGCCAACTTGACACTCATGAAGTTCCCCGCAGCTCTGCTGTCCACCAGGGCCTCAAAGGAGACATGGTGCGAGATGACACTAACCTTCATAGGCAATAAGAAATAAGTGAATTTTGTTTATTGGAAGATTTGACTGACTCTGTTGCAACTGAAGAAATAACTGGCAAATTGGGGGTAAGGTTGGGGCTTTTGCAGGAGCAAAAATTGGAAGTATGAGGGTGGGGGAGCTGGCTTCCTTCATTTGGGCTTTCACGAATTCATTTATAGGTGACTCTGTGTCAGCCAACTCAAACACAGGAGTTGCAACAGGATTGGCAACAGGGTCTACCGCTGGTTTAAAGGTAGACACTTTGTCCGCGTCTTCATTGGGTAATCCTATCATAAAATTTCCCTTCTGATAATGGGAAGCATGGTGGGGGAAGGCATTAATAGTAGTTGCGGTGGCACATATTTGATCTACTGTTCCTTGGATGGTGGACCAGACCTTGTGATGAGCAGAAACTGAATCCAATCCTGATCTAAAGACTCTTTGAAGAATATTGATAGAGAGACCCAGAGCAGGAGCCAGTTCATAGAAGGTAGAAATCAAAGAAGCTTAGCTAGGGGCTTTGGCCATGGCATAGAGCAATCTGAATAGGTGGTCTGAGCATGACACAGGGGGTTTCAAGGCAGCTGACATGACAGCCATCAGTGAACTGGGGTCTCCTGCTTGTGAGGAAGAGCGCAGAAGGCCTCTAACCCAGCGGCAGGCGTCCCCTTCCACAGCGTCCAACAACGCGAGCCCTTACTGGGTATGAGATAATGTGGAGGCGTTAATAAGTGCAATTGCCATATGCATTTGCACCTCAGTGAGGGCGTCAAGAACTTTATTGGATATCTCTCAGGAAGGAATACTTGAGCTTCATTCTGGGATAGTGGGGGGGGAGGAGTAGCAATCCGCGCAGTTTGGGTGGTCTGAAGAAAGATTCTCCAATATAGAGCAGATACTATTCCCAAAATCAGTAAGTGATCAAACAAACAACAAAAAGCAGGCTACTGATTGCACATTCATTTTGGTAAAGGGTAACCACTTCAGCGCCCACCTCAAAGAGGAGGGCGGAAGTGGCCGGAAACAATGGTTGGTCAATTATGTCATGGAAATGGCAGAAGAAGTTTAGACTGGCCTGCCAGTCAGGGTGCGTAAGCACCCAAAAGTAAGCCAGAATGCCAGAGGCATTACTGACCAAATGACATTGTATGGAGCTGGGCATTGGGAAATGATGGATCATTAATGTAGGACAACAGTGAATATGATTCCTAGAACAAACCAGATCAAGCCCGCCTCAGACCCTGAAGGTCTTACTGCATGGGGCGGAGTCATAGAAATAGTTTCAATAAGTTCACCGGTATATGGGGTTGATTCAACTGAGGGAGACAAGGAGGCGGATCCAAGCTTATATATGGTGGACGTAAGGCCACAAGATCCCAGTATACTGTTGTCAAAAGCTCATGACAGCAGGGTTAAATTTCCAGAAGTTTCTAGCCCGCTGAATCCAATCTATGACAGTGGGGGCCATAGTGACCATGAGCACTGGTAGAGCCCATCCAGTGTATGGACCGATGGGCCACCAGGGAAAAGCCATTGGGGATGCGGCCAGAAGGAAATCAACTAAGTAAAATTTGATTGGTTTTTAAAGGCAATGTTTTTATTGCAAAGAAAAGGAAGAAAATTGACCAACAATTTTCTCAGTGTAATGCAACTGATTAAATAGTGGTTGATTGGTGAGGGACAAGCCAGGATTGGGATCCTCAATTTTAACCTAACTGGCGAATTATTCAGGAATGGGGCGGATAAGTTCACTGAAAACTGACATCAAAGAATTTGGCGGCAGGCCAAGTCGCTGTTGGTTTGACCTCAAACATATGAACTAAGGCTCAGCTACATTTCTGATGGTTAGTGCGACAGCATTTGGCCCAATGAGCAGCAGGAATCCCCCAAGGCCACCCCACATAGGGGTGGGCCCATTTGGTTGGGAACGGGTTTGGGACGCCCAACCTTCCCATGCCTGGTCGCTGGGCTGTTCATTTGGTCAGAAGTGTTGCATTGGGCACAACACCCAATTTGCCAGCAGGGAGTTTCAAACCCTCATCGATGGTGCCTAATGCTGTTACCTGCCCATCAAGGATGATCCTGGATGATTTTGGGAAAGTGGTGATTTTTTTGATCATAGCGTTGGCCAAATTGAAACTGTCAGCAATTCTGGCAATATATCAGTCTTCATCCCTTTTTGACCATTTGAAATCTAAACATTGGGCTGATTGACACTCGATTTTGTTCTGACTAATTTTATTTCAGTAATCTTGGCGTAGAATTCACTAATTCCCCATAAAAGTTCTGCCAAGGTGAGTGTGGCTACTGGGGGAGGGATCTGAAGTGGAAGAGCTGTTACCCAGCGCTCATCTACCACATGGGTGAGATTGCCCTGAGTAACGAGGGGTACAGACATCCTCTTCAGTACCTTCTTGCTTGGGAATGAGAAAATGGCCCAATCAACGCCCAGGGGACGTTCCCTGGGACTTACAATTTCACCATAACTACTTAGGACTTATCATCCAATCATATCTGAATCTTGACATTGCCCCCTTGACTGGATGATAAGGCTCCTATTGTTTATATGCCCACAAGAACTTTGTGTGCACTTGTATTATGATCCAACTGCTAGTAAGGTCCTTGATAGTATAGGCATCAACGCCGGTTTTATAAAGTATTTCAAATGGACCAATCCAGATGCTGGCCAATTTGTGCTTCCACCCAAACCTGTGTTGGTCATGTAATAGAACCATGTTCCCATCTTTGAACTGTGCTAGCACACTACACTGTACCCAATTGGACACCTGATTCTTTACCTATTTGGCTAAACTGAACAAGTATGCTTTGGTTTGCAGCTTAAACAGAATATTATTAGATTAGTTAAATAGCATTGTGGGTCCATTCTGCCGATATCTTCCATGCAGCCATAGAGCAGTGCTGGAAGATCTGGGTGTCATCCATATAGTAACTGAAAGGGACTCTTTCCAGTGGAAAAGTGATAAATGATATTGTAAGAAAAGACAGCGGTGGAAAGGAGGGATTTCTAATTTGAAGGTCAATCTACTACCAATTTGTGGAGTATTTTCACTAAGGTTCCATTAACTCGCTCAACCATCCCATTGGATTATGGGTGATATGGGGTTATTAAATCCCCACAGATGGCCATCAGTTCGTTGAGCTTGGGTAAAATGTGGGAGGTGAAGTTCGTTCTGTTGTCAGTAAGGATGAACTGGGGGCAGCCGTGTTGCTGAATTATACATTCCATCACAAACATAGCCACCATGATCACTCCCAAATTGTGTATTGCCTATCCTCAACCCACCTGGTCAAGTAGTCAATCACCACCAGAATTTACTTAAACCAATTTGCTCTAGTTGGCAAGGGCCCCACGACATCAATAAAAACTGTATGCCAAGAAAAGTGAGGTTTTACTAACTGGTATAAAGTCTTCTGGCGGAATGGCTTCTTCACTTGGCACTGGCGACAGCAGGAAATCTTTTTGAGCACATTAAATTGCATGCTTTCCTAGTAGTACTGAGGTTGCAACAAATTCAGGGTATTGCATACTCCACCATGTCCAACTGCTTGGTGTGCGCTCATGATAGTATTTGGTCAGGCCGAAGGCCTTGGAATATTCATGTAGTGTCCCCTACCCGCTTGTACAATTCGCCATTCTTCTGAAATGTATTGGCCTTTATTCCGTCTAGTACCTTGATGACTTGAGGTGATTTATTGTCATACTTTCTGCTGAGCATCTTATAATAAATTATGTCACTCAGATCTCCATAACTGTAATTGTTGGTAGCCTTGAAAAGCAATCAGCGTTCTGGTGTTTGTCTCTAGGCTGGTGGAGAATAACAAAGTCATCCGCCTGAAGCTTGAAGGCCTATTGGGCTAAACGCCTTCAGACTCCTTGATATTCTGCAGTCAATGTAACAAAGCTTGATCTGTCATGACCTTAAACTTTACCTCATGCAAATACACCATAAATCGCTTATAAGCATATATCACCGCTAAGCACTCCCACTAAGCCATGGTATAATTACGCTCATGGAATTTCAGGACTTAACTCCACACTAAAAAACTGGATGCTCCTCCCCCTCATCGTCTTTTTGATCTAGAGCCGCCCCAATGGCGGAAAGGGATTTGTCTGTCTGAACAATGAATTCTTTATCAAAAAATTGGGTAGCATAGCACTTGAGCTTGATTAATGCCATCCAAAGCTTGCAAAAGAGTGTTGACGGAGTTCTGTCCATTTAACATGGCATCCTTTTTTAATAACTCAAATAGCGGACCTTCAATACAACTGAAGTTGGGTATGAAGCGGTGGTAGTAGCTGACCATCCCCAAAAATACATGAATGTCCGCTTACTGTTGGGCGTAGTCATCTTATGGATAGCCTCCACCTTAGCTGGTTGGGACTTCAGCCCTATAGCGGCTACCACAAAGCTGAGTACTCCAGCTGGTCCTTGAAGAAGTGACCTTTCTGGGGATTAACCTTGATGTTAGCCTCAGCCATCCGGCGGAATACCTCCTCCAAATGGTTAAGGTGCTTGGAAAACATGCGGGATAATACATTGGTATCATCAAGGTACATGAGGATGCATGACAATTTAAGGTTGTCAAGGATAGTGTCCATCGCACGTTGGAAAGTAGCTGGGGCATTACACAGCCCTTGAGGCATACAGTTCATTTGAAAAAGCCCCTTAGACGTGATAATGGCGCATTTCTCCTGTTCCACCGTAGGCAACTTGATTATCCAATAACTGGATTTCAGATCCATCGCTGAGAAGTAACGAGATCCTCCCAACTAATCCAAGGCATCATCAATTTATGGCAAATGTATGAGTCCTTTTTGGTAATTCTGTTGAGCTTTTGGTAGCCTATTAATACACAGTTAGTACCATCCTTCTTTTTTGCAACAAAAACAAATAAAGCCCACGGACTCTTTGATAATTTGAGCATCCTTCTCAATCAGCTTTTTAATTTCTTTGGTAACTACTTCTTCAGCCTCCCTAGATCGGCGGATTGGCCAGAAATTGATGGGAGGATGATCCCCAGTGTCCAATCTATGGACCACCCCATGAGCACCCTAAATCATGGTTGTCAACAGCAAAGGTCTTCTTGTACTTTTAAAATAAAGCTTTCACCTGAACTTTCTAGTCTTCTGAGAGCCCCATTAAATTTTCACATGGTACCACCGCCATTACACCGAGCTTCAGTTCAATGGGTAGACCAAATTCATCCAGCAACCCAAAATCATGAACCTGAAGGACCTCCTCAACTGGGGTCAGATGTAAATATGCCACTATTTGGTGCTGGCGGATTTGCAATGGTTCTGTTTGTAGATTTTCTAGTAGAACCGTGATCTCACCATGTCCTGGTAGTATAATGCCTGAAGCCATGTGGGTCTCAAGCTGCGATTTCTGATGTGGCAAAAACTTCCCCATAGAGTCCATATGGCACTTCTACCACCAATTTGGTGTTAACTATTACTTGGTGACTGAAGGGTATGAACATAGGCCCAGCAGCTCTGAGCGGCAGCCCTTAATATTAGTATATCAGTTGGGGAGGGGCCCAGGTCTTGATTTTTCTAATTATTCAAGGTAAGCCAACCAGGGGATGGACATTAAAGAAACCAAAATTTAAAAATAAAAAACTAACGTAACTAGTTGATTCAAACAAAACACCCAAATGAGCGTATTGAATGAAACACTTCAAACAAAAACAACCAACCAGGTGAGTTTTGGAAACCGTTTATCCCTCCATGGCAGAAGGGGAGAGGGAATCGGGGGCTCATCTTCAGAAGCAGCTTCCTCCTCCCAGAGTAGGGTACATGTCAAAGTGGACAGCAAGGGCGTCAGGGTATCAGCGGCATGTGGTTCAATATCACTAATGAATGGTATCTCATGGAAATTGCCAGCTAGGAAAATGGCACTGATATATTCAGCTAAAGCTTTTTTGGCTTTAATGTGAGCATCTGGGAGTTTAATGAAAGTAACGATATTGGTTTAGGTAATCTCAGCTTTAGGATTCCGTGCTACAATTACCACATTATGGATAGCGTCGTTGACATTTTTGTGTAGCTGATTAATTGTGATATTACTTTTTGGGGTGAGGGTTGAGAGATAACACCCAGGTCTTGCTTTTTAATCAATGGTATTGAACTGGAATAACCCTATCACTGTATGCCAGGTTGATATGTCTCATATGCACCATATCCTTTAGCACTCCAAAAGAAATAAAGTATATTGGGATCCGCTGCCCCAAATTCTCAATGGTCTCCACCATCATATCATTGACAGCCCCAAATTGTTGCATGAAAGCGGTCCAAATTAACATATCAAAATGGCTGTTTGGTATCTAGTACTAAAAAAATGGCTGTTTGGAACATTATTACCAGAGCTACAATGACAATCAACCCAAACTGCAAGGGTAGCACGTTGTACACTCCCTCAGAGACTGTGCTAGCTGCTCCAGCGGTCCCATATACCATCCAGCGTTTTACATCAGGCTTTAATGTCAACTTCGCCACCAACTTAGTGGACACTGTTAACTGAAGCGTCCATATCTATTATAGCGCAGACTTGGGTTTTTGCTATGACAATGTCACAGTATGTACACTCAGAGTAAGATAAATTCTGATTGTTTAATATGTGGACACTAAGAGGAACTCTTTTCCAAAGGAAGCTCATAATCCCCTCACAAACTTTGGGGTAATCTTTAACAATAGCATCCATCAGGAGGGAGTCATTTACTTTCTTTAAAAAAGGCGCATTGGAGGAAGGATCCAGCACATCTGAAGAAATTTGGTTAAACATTTGAATAGAATAAGAATTTAGTTATTATTGGGGTCCTTCTTCCGCCATGTCCTTGATTTGCGCTAATGTCAATACATCTACCCTCTCCAACTCTCTGCTGATATATGAATGCATCATCATACTGAGGGACTTCCGCTGAACGTACATGGATAGGTTAAGTTGGGGCGTTTGAGGTTAGAATAGCAGAGGTAAAGAGTCCCGTCTTTACTCCACTCAGACTTTTGCCTAAATGTACTGGTTCTGCGATAGGTAATGGACTTGTTAATAGGGAAACCTCAGGCCAGGTGCCCAGGGCAACCAAATTTAATATAATTGACCCTGTAGTGCCTGCATCCTTGATTGTTGTAAGATGGGCCACACCAAAAATTGGACTGTAACCATTTGGTGTAAACAGACCCAGCCTGATAGTTGAACTGCTGATGGTAACTCAGTTGAGGGCAAGGAACGTAGTTATAATAAGGCCAGGGGCACTAGATGAACTCTGAACAGAACAGAATAACTCCCTAATAAGAAAGTCTGGCGATGGATGCATTAGATTTCCGCTCTGTACTAAGTGGAGTAAAGGTAGCAGATAGATGGCACAAAATTTAAACAATTTTGAGCAAAGGTACGTCATCCTGTAAATATGGAGCATGACATTGTAAAGATTGCAGTATGGCTTCACTGTTGAGTTCATCACAATGCATCGTAGGATTTGGATAAAGTCTCTTCCCCAATTAGCATGTGTGTTTCAAACATAAAAATTAATCAGCAAACATGTTGATGGCCTCATTATGCTAAAACCCAATAGCCAAGAACTCTACCTTCCACTGTGACAACTTCACAGTACACCAAACAACCGCAGCACAGTACCTTTTACTTCATGGTATGTAATGTAACTGTTTGAAGATAGAAAGTAACTTGGTTGGTGCTTCCAACATTTATGGTGGATATCAACAATTTTGCTTTATGCTGATCAGAAGCTCCTTCTTCTGAAAACTCAAATTTCTTAAAGGATACATGGATGTTCCCATCATGATCGAATGGAGGCAGCTTATCAATACAAACCTCCATAAGAAGCTCATCCTGCCTTTTGAGCACAGCATCCAAGGAAGTCTAATTTCTGCATTATCAGTTGGCCCAGTGTGCCAGGAGGATTCCCTGTCATTGCAGGTCTAGGTCTGATGCGACATAGCCAACACCTGGAGTTTTTATATTAAATTTTATTTTTGGTGTTGATCAGAGGCCCCCTGTAGTGAGCACCACTGTTATAATTTTGGTCATATAGCAAAGATATGCCAAGAGGGAAATTTTCACAGGGTTAAGCCCACTGAGCAATAGGAACAACTTTGTGAAGATCATCATCCTCCATACAACGTAATAAACTTAATAAATTATGGAGCAATTGCCCCAAAATAAAAAATCTTAATTAATAAAATATTTTAAGTGGATACTCCCTGTTCCGCTCGCTCTATTTTGCTAACAATTTCCTCTTTAATCGTCCCATTGTGCTTATATCTCAGCGACTTTGGACAATACCATTTTCTTGACTTATACTATTCAATTCCGCTGTATTCTCATTGGTTCTGGGAGAGTGTTATGGTCACATGACATCATAGTGAGACTAACCTCAAGGATAAGGTAGGGCGCCAGGAGGCCCATAAGGTGAAGTTACAGACCCTCCCTGACCTTAGGCATACCCTAGACCAACGCTGGGTACAGGCAAAATATGCCCAGGTTGGTACTAGTGGGGTGCCAAATGCCCACCCCTTACAACAGCCCAGGCGTTGAAACAAATGGTCTACATAAAGAATGCAGATGGTTCATTTTGTTTTGTCAAGGAATGGGGTTTTGAAACCCATTCCATTTACAAAAACAAACGTTTGGGTGAATCAAACTTCAATCAATTACATGAGTGAAGTCAGTTTCAGTATATTCTACCAATCTGGATGGTAGCATGCGCCTATTGGTGGGTCAGTGCTTGGGTCCACTTATGCAAACCCCTTATTACCCCATTAATGTTTAAATATGTTTTCCCTGACCAACATTCCTTGTTGGTCGACTTCTCAAATAAACATTTACCCCATTTTACATTTATTTTATGATATTTCAAATGCTCCTGTGCGCGACCTCTTTGAGGAGGTCTCGCGCTCCATTAACCTTGCCATTTCCAATATGATCAAGCTATCCCCTAGTGCACAGTTGGTTCTCCCAGGTTCCCTCCAACCTGGGTCACTTACCCCTTCCTCTTTGTGCACCGCGTCAGTTTTGGTGGGTTATTTATTATAATAATCACACTTATCTGCCTAAGTTGTTATTGCTCCAGCACCCTTTGATGGGCTCTAATAACTTTTGTATTAATGGCTAGCTCCCTGGCGTTGGCCTTGTGCACTGTAAAATACTACTCTGGGAACAGGAGAGTTATAGGCACTCTCCTTACATAGTCAACCAACCATTCAATTCTATGTGCACAAACTTTTTATCCATGTGGAACTCTTCCAAAGTGGAACGGTGGGCGCTGGCTGAGGGCCTCAGCTGTGGTCAGCCGCACCACTGTTTCCTCTTTTTCCTAAAGATTGGAGCAAATCAGCATTATTATGGTTGCCTCCAACTGGAAAGTATCCACCCTTTGTGTTTGTACCTGGTGGATACAGATGTTTTGAGGTCTAAAAGTTGTGATTCCCTGACTTTCCGCCAAAATTACCAATTGCAATTTTACCAAACTGTTTTTAATTTGATGGCGCATTCAGACAATGCTGGTGGAATCGGCGCAGATGGCTCTGGGGGTGGTGGCCTTGGATAATGTCGGGCATTCTGTTGCTGTTATGGGAATAGGGTTGTTCACATCTAAAAACGCGTTTTATAAACGAAAACACTATGTATACCTCTGAACCATATTTGCTCTCTCATGGCACAGAGAAGGACTCTATTCATGTGTACCAAATCTTCCCAGAAAATCCCCGTTTGACCTCTTCCATGATTCGCAGCACTCAGGAAGTTGAAAGGAACTGCGTTTACAATATGAAAATGTTTATGCCCCTGATGAAGAAATGGTGGGTTATGTAGCCTCAGTAGTAAGAGTGGCCAAGTATCCCTCTCCATTCTTCAATCAAAATCATACCAAGGTGACATGTTACTGCCCAATGAAGAATTTGGTGGTGATTTACTGGCGTTTTCAGCTTTAAATAAAGACCATTCTGGGTATTTTCTACTTTTGCTACCCTCTCCTCCCCTTTAGGGAAACTCAGCACCACTATTTTGGTGGATACTAGCGCCTCTGAAAACTTTATGGACCAGTGCCTAGCTGACTACCTTGGACTGAGCTACTTGCCAGGTGGTATGGTTAAGGGAGGGGCATCCCAAGGCATTTCCACTCTGAAGATCATTGGGACAGTGGACTATCAGGTTGGCAAGTACCACTTGTCTGATCACTTCAGTGTAGTCAAAAACCTCCCGTTCCCTATCATTTTGGGTGTGGAGTGGTGGCGAAAGTTTGACGTTAGAACCAACCTGAAAGAGAATACCCTATCCCTCACTATGAAGAATGGTCGCACATTAGTTGTGCCTTTATCAAAAGAGAACGCCCAGGGCAAATTGCCCCACTGGACCCACCTTCTCCTTTATTTCCTTGCCCCTTTGCTGAAGCCCTCAGTGGAAGTTCCTATACCTTCTTGCTTGAAGGGTTTAGAATACTCTTTTTATGCAGCATCCGCTAACGCACTCCCTGAGCACTCTGAGTTTGATTGTGACTTCAAGATCACTGTGGATCTGGTGCGTATATCTTCCCCCATTTACCCATTGACTGTCCAGGAGGAAGAGGCGTTGGATGTGTGGGTGAAGGAACAGTTAACCAAAGGGGAGATTTTTCAGCGTACCTCCCCTGTATGCTCTCCACTTCTCTTTGCTGAGAAATCTGATGGTACTCTGCGCCCATGTGTGGACTATGGTAACCTTAACAATGTCCCTGTACCAGATCTACATCCCATCCCTTTGGACTCTCAGATTGCGCGCTATGTGGAGAAGGCTAAGGTCTTTTCCAAGCTGGATTGCCTCAATGCGTTTAATCAGATTTGGATTAAAAAACAAGAGTGGTTAACCACCTTACACACCAGAAAAAGGATTTTCCAGTTTTGGGTCATGCCCTTTGGGCTCAAGAATGCCCCCGCTATCTTTCAACGCCGCATTGATGCAAAGTTGGGGGGACTTGTTAGGGGTATGCGCGGTTGCCTACATGGATGATACCCTAGTGTTTTCCCCTGATCAGGAGTCCCATGAAGTTCACCTTCAGCAAGTGGTGGAGCGTTTAAAGGCAGCCAGTCTTACGCTGAAAATTAGCAAGTGAAAATTCTTCAAGTCCCAGGTCACTTTTCTGGGCAACGTCGTGTTTGACCAAGGACACATGATAACACTAGACAAGGAGAAGGCGATTCGTTAGTGGCCTACCCCTACCTCAGTCAAGGAATTGAGGAGCTTTTTGGGGACGTGCACGTTCCTCAGAAAATCACGCCCAATCTCTTCAAGGTGGCAGCACCCTTATATAAGGCTAGTTGTGCCAAGGTGATTTAGTGGTCCCCATTTCAGGGGATGCTTTCCAAACAGTGAAGTGCACCATTTTGTCCACGACAGTTCTTCGCCATGCTGACCCTTCAAAGGAGTTCATAGTGTCTATGGATGCCTCAAACTTCGCCATAGTGGCTGCCTTGTTACAAGTAGGCGCAGATGGGATAGAGCATCCGGTGGGATATTTTTCTAGGAAAATGTCTTTACCAGAGTTGAATTACGCCGTTTATGACAAGGAGTTACTAGCAGTGGTGGAGGCGCTGACTTATTGGCGTCATCACTTGCATGACTCATCCCAACCTTTCTGGGTATGGACAGACCACCGTGCCTTGCTGTACTACCGCTCTCCTCATGTCTTAATCCCATGGCAGACCTGTTGGCATGAGATCCTTGCCCAATTTGCATTCACGTATGAGTTCACCAAGGGCAAGGATAATGGTTTGGCGGATGCTTTGGGCCGCAACCCTGCTTTATCACCCAATACCAAGGAGGTAGAAGTTCATAACACACAGTTTTTGATTCCGTCAAATAAAATTGTGTCCCAACTTCCCTCTCCTTCGGCCAGTGGGCCCGCGCTTGCCCCTCTAGAAAATGCAGAGGAATATAGTATGTTCAGAAGGGTAGTCATTTCACAGCTGCTAGCAGCTAAATATAGTATGATACTTGCTAAGTGCAAGTTGAATCAAGAGGATCTCTCCAGGGGCTATCACGTGAAGGATGAGATGGTGTGGTTTCAGGGGCGCCTATGAGTTCCTGCTGGAACACTTCACCTGGAAATCATCTGGGACCATCATGATGGACTCACCATTGGTCATCCTGGTAAAGTGAAGACATTAGAGTTAATATGACGCACATACAATTGGAAGGGCTTGCCTGCTCAGGTGGGGCGGTATTGTAAGGAGTTTTTAATCTGCAACCAAATGAAGCCAAATCGTCAACCTTTAGCAGGGTTGTTGGTACCTGTCCAGAAAGATGAAGGGCCCTGGACTTCCCTATCAGTGGAAATTATTTGTAGAACTACCTGTCTCAGATGGTTACAATGTCATCATGGTGGTGGACCAGTTTATAAAGTTCGCCCACTTCATGCCTTGCAGAACTACAATAACCGCGGCTGAGATGGCCATGCTCTTCGTCACGCATGTGTTTGCGCTCCATGGGGTTCCCCGAGATTATCAGTGACTGGGGACCCCAATTTACCTCTGTCTTTTGGGAAGAGTTGTGTAAGACACTTCAGATTCGCCCTTGTCATTTGACTGCCTATCACCCTCAATCAGATGGGCAGACTGAACGAGTGAACCAGTGCTTGGAGCAGTTCCTGCGGTGTTACACTGCCTCGGATCATTCATATTGGGCTTCTCACCTTCCAATGGCCCAGTTTAGCTACAATAATACCTTGCATTCTTCAATTGGTTGTTCCCCATTTTTCGCCAGCCATGGCTTTAACCCCGCCTTTAACATGGAGCCCAGTTGTGGGTCTAAGGTTGAAGCAGTGGTGGACTTTACTAAGACAATCAAGAAGGTCCACCAGGTGGCTTTCACAAGCTTGGAGGCGGCAATGCAAGTGTATAAGGAGAAAGCTGATGGGAAGCGCTGAGTGGGTCCTGCATACAAGGAAGGGGATCTTATGATGCTTGATGCTCATAACATCCCTATCAATCAGCCATGCAAGAAGCTGGGACCAAAGAGGATTGGCCCCTACCGCGTTGTTGGAAAGGTGGGCCATTGTCATGGAAATGGCAGAAGAAGTTTAGACTGCCTGCCAGTTGGGATGCATAAGCACCCAAAAAGCAAGCCAGAATGCCAGAGGCATTGCTGACTGGACGACTTGATATGGAGCTGGGCATTGGGAAATGACGAAGTGTTGATGCAGCACAAATGTGAGAATGATCCCAACAGCAAACCACACTGAACCCACTCCCAACCCAGAGGGTCTTGCTGCAGGGGGTGGAATCACAGAGATAGTTTTGATGAGATCATCAGTATATGGGGCCATTTTAACTGGGGTGGCAAGGAGAAAAATTATCTCTTGCAAATGGTGGACATAAAGCCTCAAGGTCCCCATGTATCACTGCTGAAAATTAATGATAATAGGGTTGTAGAGCTAAAAATATCAGACTTGGTGAACCCAATTGATGACGGAAGGGGCCATAGTGCCCAAGAGTACTGGTAAAACCCATCTGGTATACAGACTGACAGGCCACCAGGAAAACGCCATCAGGGATGCAGTCGGAAGAAATAATAAAATTTGTTTTGGTTTTTTGGCAAAATTTTATTGAAGGAAAAGGAAGAAAATTGACCAACAATTTTCTCAGTGCTATGCAACTGATTAAATAGTGGTCAATTGGGGTAGTGACAAGCCAGGAACAGGTCCCACAATTTTGACCTAACTGGCAAATTGTTTGGGAATGGGTGGGTCTGTTCCTTGAGAATTGACATCGCAAAATTTGGTGGTGTGCTGAGTCACTGTCAGTTCAACTTCAAACGTCTGAACTGGGGCTCAGCTTCATTTCTGGCAGTTGGCACAATGGCGTTTGGCCCAACAAGTGATGGGAATCCCCCAAGTCCATCCCACATAGGGGCAGGTCCATTTGGTTGGGAACAGGTTTGGGACGCCCAACCCACCCATGCTCAATTGCCAAACCATCTGCTTGGTCAATGGCATCACATTGGCCACAACGCCCAAATTGCCAACAGAGGGCTTCAAACCCTTGTCAATGGTGTCCGATGTTAGTTCTATCAGCATATTGATCGAATTGGAACTGTCAGGTGTTCTGGCCAATACCTCAGTCTTCATGCCTATCCAGCCATTTGAGATTTGGGCATCGGCCAGATAGCCACTCAAATTAGATTTGATAAATTTCAATTCAACAATCCTGGCACAGATTTCGCTAATTCCCTGCAACAGTTCTGCTGAGGTGAGTGTGGGTACTGGGGGTGGGATCCAAAGTGGAAGGGCTGTTACCCATCGCTCATCTACTACATGAGCAAGATCGCTTTAAGTAAAAAGGGGTACCGCCATCCTCTTTGGTGTCTTTTTATTCAGGAACAGGAAGATGGCTTAATTGATGCCCAAAGGATGTTCCCCGGGACTTACAGCCATTCCTCATACCAGCTAGATCTCCCCCTTCATTTTGGATCTTCTTGGTGTTTCATGAGAGAAAAGTCACGTTGTTTGAGGGCCCCCCCACATGAGACTCTTGAGGCCTATCTCGTGGATGGGGCGCCAGAGTGGGAGGTGGAAGAAATAGTTCCCTTCCTCCACGTTAAAAGAAGAATAGAGTACCTGGTATCCTGGAAGGGCTTCAACGCTGTGGAGAACATTTGGGTTCCAGCGTGTGACTGTGTGAAAGCCCAAGATTTGATTAAAGCCTTCCACAAGCGTTTCTTCAGGCTACTGGATCTAAACCCAAACCGACCGTTGCTGCCATAAAGTTGGCCCCTGCCCACAAGAACTTTTCCCTTGCACAAGCCCCTGGAGGGGGTTGATCCCCATTGGGAGGAGAGGGTAATGTCATGTGTAGATGACATCATAGTGGGGACAAGCCCCAAGGATAAGGCTGGGTGCCAGGAGTCCCATAAGGTGAAGTTACAGGCCCTCCCTGACTTTAGGCATACCCTAGACCAACAATGGTAAGGACAAAATATGTGTCAGGAGAGTGTATATAACTCTCCAGTTCCCAGCATGGCGGTGCTTGATGCACAAGCCCAATGCTAGGGAACTAGCCGTTAGAAGAAAATTAATTATCGCCCAGAAGATGGTGCTGGAGTAATAATAATATAAGCAAAGAATTGGTATGAACAACCAGATAAAAATGATGCGGTGCACACTGAGAGAAGTGACAAATGACCCAGGTTGGAGGGGACCTGGACAAACCAATAGGCATGAGGTGATAATTGTATTGTGTTCAACATGGTAATTTTGATGGAGCGTGAGACCTCCTAAAAGGGGTCCGCGCACAGGATTGTTCAGAATAACATAATAAATTGGTAAAAATGGTATATTTTTATTTGGGAAGTTGACAAACAAGGAATGTTGGTTAGGGAAAACATATTTAAGCTCAGATGGGGAATTGGGGTTATGCCACACTGGGCCCAAGCACCAACTCACCAATAGGGCAATACTGCCATCCAAATTAGTAGAATAGGCTGAAACTGACTTCACTTGAGTAATTAATTGAAGTTGGATTTGACCTGAGCGCATTATTTAATAGATGGAACAGGTTTTGAATCCCGTTCCTCGACTAACTGAATTGAACTGTCCACCTTTATTTGGTAGATAGTTCATTTTAAGGCTTGGCCTGACGTCTGGGGCTGGGCATTTGGCACCCCACTAGGACCAACCTGGGCATATTTTTCCCATACCCAGCAATGGTCTAGGGTGTGCTTTAGGTCTGGGAGGTCCTGTAGCTTCACCTTTTGGGCCTCCAGGCGCCCAGCCTTATTTTTGGGATTGGTCCCCACTATGATGTCATCTAAACATGATATTACCCTCTCCTCCCAATGGGGATCAACCCCCCTCCAGGGGCTTGTGCAAGGGAAAAGTTCTTGTGGGCAGGGGCCAACTTCATGGTGGCAACAGTCAGTTTGGGTTGAAACCCAGCGGCCTGGGGGAAATGCTCGTAGAAGGCTTCAATCAGATCTTGGGCATGCACACAGTCGCGCGCTGGAACCCAACTGTTCTCTGCAGCATCAAAGCCCTTCCAGGATACCAGGTACTACAGTCTTCTTTTAATACGGTGGGAGGCAACAATCTCTTTCAACTCCCACTCTGGCGCCCCAACCACGAGATAGGCCTCAGGAGTCTCAGGTGGGGGGCCCTCAAACAACGTGAGTTTGCTCTCATGAAACACCAAGAAGATCCAAAATGAAGGGGGAAGATCCAGCTGGTATGAGGCATGGCCCACTTTTCTAACAACGCGGTAAGGGCCAATCCTCTTAGGGTCTATCTTCTTTTATGGCTGCTTGATAGGGATGTTACGATCATCAAGCATCACGAGATCCCCTTCCTTGTATGCAGGACTTACTCGGTGCTTCCCATCAGCATTCTCCTTATACACCTGCATTGCCGCCTCCAAGCTTGTGGAAATCCCTGGTGGACCTTCTTGATTGTCTTGGAAAAGTCCACCACCGCTTCGACCTTAGACCCACAGTTAGGCTCCATGTAAAGGCGGGTTTAAAGCCATGGCTGGCAAAAAATGGGGAACAACTGATCGAGGAGTGCAAGGTATTATTGTAGCTAAACTGGGCCATTGGAAGGTGAGAAGCCCAATCTGAATGATCCGCGGCAGTGTAACACCGCAGGAACTGCTCCAAGCACTGGTTCACTCGTTCAGTCTGCCAATATGATTATGGGTGATAGGCAGTCAAATGGCAAGGGCGAGTATGGAGAGCCTTACACAACTCTTCCCAAAAGGCAGAGGTAAAAAGTGGTCCCTGGTCACTTATTATCTCTTGGAGAACTCCATGGAGCGCAAACACATGCATGACGAAGAGCATGGCCATCTCAGCCGCGATTATTGTAGTTCTGCACGGAATGAAGTGGGCAAACTTTGTAAACCAGTCCACCACCACCATGATGGCATTTTGATCATCTGAGACAGGTAGTTCTACAATAAAATCCACTGATAGGGAAGTCCAGGGCCCTTCATCTTTCTGGAAAAGTACCAACAACCCTGCTAAAGGTTGACGATTTGGCTTCATTTGGTTGCAGACTAAACATTCCTTACAGTATTTCCCCACCTGAGCAGGCAAGCCCTTCCAATTGTATGTGCGTCATACTAACTCTAATGTCTTCACTTTACCAGGATGACCAATGGTGAGTCCATCATGATGGTCCCAGATAATTTCCAGGCAAGTGGTCCAGCAGGAACCCATAGGCGCCCCTGGAACCGCACCATCTCATCCTTCATGTGATAGCCCCCTGGAGAGATCCTCTTGATTCAAATCGTACTTAGCAAGTAACGTAGTATCTTCCGCTGCCAGCGGCTGAGAAAGGACTACCTTCCTGAACATACTATATTTCTTCACGTTTTCCAGAGGTGCAAGCGCTGGCCCGTTGGCCAGGGGAGAGGGTCGTTGAGGAAAAAGTTTACTTGGAGGAATCATCACCTGGGTGTTGTGAACTTCCACCTCCTTGGGATTGGGCGCAAAAACCAGGGTTGCAGCTCAAAGCATCCGTCAAACCATTATCCTTGCCCTTGGTGAACTCATACGTGAATGCGAATTGGGCAAGGTGCTCATGCCAACGGGTCTGCCATGGGGTTAAGACATGAGGAGAGCGGTAGTACAGCAAGGCACGGTGGTCTGTTCATACCCAGAAAGTTTGGGATGAGCCATGCAAGTGGTGACGCCAATAAGTCAGCGCCTCCACCACTGCCAATAACTCCTTATCATAAACGACGTAATTCAACTCTGATAAAGACATTTTCCTAGAAAAAAATCCAACCAGATGCTCTATCTAATCTTCACCTACTTGTAATAAGGCAGCCACTATAGCGAAGTTTGAGGCATCCATAGACACAATGAACTACTTCGAAGGGTCAACATGGTGAAGAACTGTCATGGACAAAAGTGTGCACTTCACTGCTTGAAAAGCATCCTCCAAAATGGGGACCACTGAAGCACCTTGGCACCACTAGCCTTGTATAGGGGAGCCACCACCTCAGAGAGATTGGGTGTGAACTTCTTGAGGAACGTGCACGTCCCCAAAAAGCTCCTCAATTCCTTGACTGAGGTAGGGGTAGGCCACTAACAATCGCCTTCTCCTTGTCTGGAGTTATCATGTGTCCCTGGTCAAACATGACGTTACCCAGAAATGTGACCTGGGACTTGAAAAACTCGCACTTATAAATCTTTAACATAATGCTGGCTGCCTTTAACCGCTCCACTACTTGCTGAAGGTGAACTGCATGGGACTCCTGATCAGGAGAAAACACCAGGATATCATCATTTAAGCGACCGCGCATACCCCTAACAGGCCCCTAACGCGGCATCAATGCGGCGTTGAAAGATAGCGGGGGCATTCTTAAGCCCAAAGGGCATGACCCAAAACTGGAAGATCCCTTTTCTGGTACAGAATATGGTCAACCACTCTTGTCACTTTTTAATCCAGATCTGATTGAACGCATTGAGGCAGTCCAGAAAGGAGAAGACCTTCGCCTTCTCCACATAGTGTGCAATCTGGGAATACAAAGGGATGGGATGGAGGTCTGGTACAGGGACGTTGTTAAGGTTACCATAGTCTACGCAGGGGCGTAAAGTACCATCAGACTTCTCCACAAAGAGTAGGGGGAGCATACAGGGGAGGTACGCTGAAAATTGCACCTTTGGCCAACTGTTCCTTCACCCACACATCCAACGCCTCTTCCTCCTGGACAGTCAATGGGTATATAGGGGAAGAGATACGCACCAGATCCACACTGAGCTTGAAGTCACAATCAAACTCAGAGTTCTCAGGGAGTGCGTTAGCGGATGCTGCATAAAAAGAGGATTCCAAATTCTACAAGCAAGAAGATATATGAATTTCCACTGAGGGCTTCTTCATTGAATCAAGATGACAAGGTAAACGGTGGGGCCAGTGGGGCAATCTGCCCTGGGCGTTCTCTTCTGACAAAGGCACAATGAATGTGCGACCATTCTTCATGGTGAGAAACAAGGTATTATCCTTAAGGTTAGTTCTAACGTCTAACTTCCGCTACCACTCCACACCCAAAATGATAGGAAACATGAGGTTTTTGATCGCACTGAAGTGATTAGACAAGTGGTACTTGCCAACCTGATAGTCCACTGTCCCAATGATCTTCAGAGTGGGAATACCTTGGGACGCCCCTCCCCTAACCACATCACCTGGCAAGTAACTCAGTCCAAGGTAGTCGGCTAAATACTGGTCCATAAAGTTTCCAGAGGCGCCAGTATCCACCAATATAGTAGTGGCGAGCTTCCCTAAAGGGGAGGAGAGGGTAGCAGTCAGTAGAAAATACATGGAATGGTCTTTATTTATGGTAGACAACGACAACACTTCACCAAAAATTTCTTCCTTTGGCTCAAGCATGTCAACAGAATCTGTTTTGGAATCAAAAAAGGGGGAGGGATAGTTGGCCACTCTTGATACTGAGGCCACATTCACACCATGCTTTTTGCAGGTGCATATACTTGATCATATTTTAAACGAATTTTCTTTTCCACTTCCTGAGTGCACCAAATCATGGTAGAGGTCAACCGTGGGTTCTTAGGGGTAATCTGATATACTGGAATAGGGTCCTCATCCAGGTCATATGAACTAATAAACGGTTCAGAGGTAGAAACCAGGTTTTCACTATAAAACGCGTTTTTGATGTGAATGACCCTATACTTTGATCTGCAATGGAATGCCCGATGTTATCTAAGGCCAACACCCCCAGGCCCATCTGCGCCAATTCCGCCGGCATCATCTGAATGCGCCAGCCAAGGGAAACTCATTTCTCAGAATAGAATTTAATTAATTTGGCGGAAAGTTGGGGAATCACGACTTTTGGACATCAAAGTGTCTGAATCCACCAGGTACAAACATGAAGGGTGGATACTTTCCAGTTGGAGGCAACCATAATAATACCAAGTTGCTCCAACCTTCAGGCAAAAGAGGAAACAGCGGTGTGGCTAACAACAACCAAAGCCCACAGCCGGCACCCACTGTTTCCACTTCAGAAAAGGTCCATACAGAAAAAGTTTGTGCACATAAAAAATTTTGGTTGGTCAACTAATTTTAGGAGAATGCCTATAACTCTCCAGTTCCCAGAGTGGCGGTGCTTGGTGCACAAGCCCAACGCCAGGGAACTAGCTGTTAGAAGAAAATTAATTATCGCCCAGCAGATGGTGCTGGAGCAATAACAATATAAGCAAAGAAATGCTATGAACAACCAGATAAAAATGATGCGGTGCACGTTGAGAGAAGTGGCAAATGACCAAGGTTGGAGGGGACCTAGACAAACCAATGGTGCATGAGGTGATAATTGTATTGTGTTAACATGATAATTTTGACAGAGCGCAAGACCTCCTCAAAGGGGTCCGCGCACAGGATTGTTCAAAATAACATAATAAAATGGTAAAAACGGGGTATTTTTATTTGAGAAGTTGACCAACAAGGAATGTTGGTTGGGGAAAACATATTTAAGCTCAGATGGGGAATTGGGGTTATGCCACACTGGGCCCAAGCACCAACTCACCAATAGGGCATTACTGCCATCCAAATTAGTAGAATAGGCTGAAACTGACTTCACTTGAGTAATGGATTGAAGTTGGATTTGACCTGAGCGCATTATTTCATAGATGGAACAGGTTTTGAATCCCGTTCCTCGAATAACTGAATTGAACTGTCCACCTTTATTTGGTAGATAGTTCATTTTAAGGCTTGGCCTGACGTCTGGGGCTGGGCATTTGGCACCCCACTAGGACCAACCTGGGCATATTTTTCCCATACCCAGCACTGGTCTAGGGTGTGCTTCAGGTCTGGGAGGTCCTGTAGCTTCACCTTTTGGGCTTCCAGGCGCCCAGCCTTATCTTTGGGGTTGATCCCCACTATGATGTCATCTACACATGACAATATATGCACAGGTAGGTACTAGCGGGGTGCCAAATGCCTAGCCCCTTATGATGACCCAGGCGTTGTATAAATGGTCTACATAACAAATGCAGATGGTTCAGTTTGGTTTGTCAAGGAACGGGGTTTTAAAACCCGTTCCATTTCAAAATCACAAGTTTGTATCAAATCCAACTTCAATCAATTACAAGAGTGAAGTCAGTTTTGGCATACACTACCAATCTGGATGGTAGCATGTGCCTATTGGTGGGTCAGTGCTTGGGTCCACTTATGAAAACCCCTTATTCCCCCATTGGTGTTTAAATATGTTTCCCTGAACAACATTACTTGTTTGTCGACTTCCCAAATAAACATTTTCCCCATTTTACATTTACCTTATGATATTTCAAATGCTCCTGTGCGCGACCTCTTTGAGGAGGTCTCGCGATCTATTAACCTTGCCATTTCCAATATGTTCAAGATATTCCCTAGTGCATAGTTGGTTTGCCCAGGTTCCCTCCAACCTGGGTCGCTTACCTCCTTCCTCTTTGTGCACCGCGTCGCTTTTGGTGGGTTATTTATTATAATAACACTTATCTGCCTAAGTTGTTAATGCTCCAGCACCCTCTGCTGGGCTCTAATAACTTTCATACTAATGGCTAGTTCCCTGGCGTTGGCCTTATGCACTGTGAACTACCACTCTGGGAACAGGAGAGTTATAGACACTCTCCTTACAGAGAGTCCACTAATCATTAAATTCACAATCGCCTTATTTTGATGTAATCTGCTAATTATTCATCATATATTAACTTTGCTTTATTTGGAGGTGATCCACTAAGTATGAGTTCAAGGCTTGGTATTGCCCTATCACCTTAAATCAAGGCAACTTCATTAATATTTAATACTACTCAGTTGGCAAATCTCGCTCATTCCGCCGTAACTACTTAGGGATTATCACCCAAACATATAAAATCTCTCAAATAGTCTTCATATTATTATTACCCTATTAAATCCATTGCAATCAACAATTCATACATCGCATATATCTGAAACCTTTGATTTAACTGGAGAGCTGAAAGCAAGCCACACAGCCAGAAGTCTACATCTGGTACTCATTACCAGGAGTAATCAGCGCAAAAAAGTTTACTCTACCAATAATACCCTTGAAATTAGCTTTTAGTCTTAAGAAGATCTCCATGGCCCACTGTGCAATGATCTTTCATGTTTATACTCATATGAACTGAAGGTGAGGTTTCTAGACTTTAGTTGCCCCCATAATTACTACAATCTCTCATCAGAGATTTCAGTGTTTTTCATTAATTAATCCTGCGTGAAGATTCTAGGCTTTTCATTGGCATATACTTTAGTTTCATTTTATAATAATTGATTAACAAAGGAGGTTATTTCCGTTATGAAAGGCAGCCATGAAAGTTCATCAGCATTCTTATGGACGTTTTCTGAGTGATTAGATATCTCATAATCGTAGGCTTATAATTTTAAAAAACCTATCATGCTAACTGACCTTAAGGATCCTTGAGATTATATCCCATTACAAGGAAGCATTGTCAGTGACAATCTTGAACTCAGTACCATGTATATAGATTCAAATTTGTTTAGAAGCATATATGACGACTAAGAAGTATCACTCAATTATCATGTAATTGTGTTCATGCTTGGTCAAGGCACAACTGCAGAAGGCTACCAGATGCTTCCCATCATCATCCCCCATCTGATAGAGTACAGCTTTTATAGCCATGGGAGAGGTGTCATACGTACTATAAAAGGCTGTTCAAAGTTGGGATATATCAGAATGGGGGCTTCACACAAGGCTTTCCGTGCCCAGTTGAAGGAGTTTTTGCATTCTTGTGACCACTGGAAGGAGATAACTCCTCAAAGTTGATGTAATAAAGGCTTGGAAAGTTTATGAATAAAAGTATAAATTGATGAGATTATCTGATAATTATGAGAATTACTTGAATCTTGCTTACTTTCAGGTCCCATCATATGGTTGATAACTTCAAGATTTTTATTTTGTGACCATATTCCTTTGAGTGTCAATGATTTGACCCAGATGCTCTATTTGAAACTTGAAACCAACACGTGCTAGGCTTGATTATCAACTGAGACAGGCTAACAACTGATAGACCTCTGTTTGGCTTCCATTTTTGTGGCTCAATGATGCTTTGACCAAGAAGCCCTAACAATAAATACTTGAAACAGTTTCTTACCCTTATTAAAGTATTTTTTATCTTAAAAGGTGCCATGTCACGCTTAGGTCCCATCAGCTAGAGTATCCGTCCTATGATAAGTATGGCAAAAGGCTAATGAAGTCAATTACTTAAGATATTAAATAGAGGCTGTAACGTTATTTTTATAGAATGTGTTTTATACGTTACATTTAACAATATAAACCCATAATGAAATGAATAAATAAAATTAATGGAAGGGGAAATCTGGATGGGAGGCTCTTTGTCAGCGATGCATTCAAATTGTACTATGCATATATAGCATATTTTTTTAGGGAAAAAGGTACGTTGAATATACTAAGTCAGATGAGATTTTGTATCACTTAGGTCAACTGTTGGGCAGATTCTTGATTCTTACCCTTATGCAGGTACATCTTAATTTACTGCCTCATGTGCCACATATTATAATGGTCACCTGACATTTTGATAGTTCTTCATATCAATTAAGCAGGATTTCATATCAGGGTATTCTGTTGAATTGCTCCAGAAGAATTTTCCTGATATTAAATTGAACCTTAACAACTATTGATTTTTTGTATAATCAATTGACGGAATTTCTGTCACTCCTTCTTAGGTCTAGGCGTCAACTCTCTCATGGGAGTTAAATGGTTGATATTCTTCCCATCATGCCTGATATCCACCATCACGACCTTCAAGAATACTGGTAGGGGAGTACTGACATAACATTGGCTATGCACACGTTTGATAGTTACTCCAGTTTCTATAGACTTGATTGTGTATCTATCCCCACATTTGTAGGCTATTGCATATAGCCCATCCCATATGGGTTTAATTTATCCTCAGAAAAATACCCTTGTGTCAATATAAGACCAAATCCTAAATCTCAAAAGTTGGAAAAATTGGTGGGATGCATTAGCTGCTTGCCCTTCTCTTATAACAATTTTGGCTAGATTTGTCATTGCCTCTGATTGAAGTTTTATACTATTTTTGGGCTAGTCTTCTTAGTGCTTTTTCAGGTTCTTTGGTATTATCAATGGCAACTTTGTGAGTTATTAGAGCTGAGATGTCATTTTTTTCGTTATAAGGCCTTGAAGGGTACCATTTTAATGATATTATTAAAACCTATCTTGTAAGCAATCAACGTACTTGGGAGATATTGGCCCCAATGTAATGAGTTGATAATAGAAATCTTGCGTAATATTAAAATAACGTTCCATTTGCTTTTTTTACACTTCCATTAGTTGGTGTGTTGTAGGACGTTGAGAATAGTTGTTGAGTTCCCATGCTTGTACCTAGGATTCTCCAACTTTTATAGTAAAGCTCACCCATTGTTGCATAGCAGTATCTGTGGGTAACCGTGCCAAGTAAATATGTTTTTATATAGAAATATAGAGGTAGCCTTGGTGGTCTGCGTGGGAATGGCAATTTCTTTGACCCACTTTATGATAATGATTGATTCCTATAAGGATTATTAACTTCCTATTGTGAATTCAGGCAGTGGACCTATGACATCTAAGCTGATGGTATGAAACGGCTGCTATGGGGTTATTGGTTGATTTTGTAATTGTCTTATGCAACATTTGTTTTTTACAAGTTATGCAATCGTCCTAAAATTCCAATACAGATTCTGGTATCTCTTCCCAATAGTATTAATTCATGATCCATTTGCAAGTTCTCTGGCTAATCTATATCCTAAGGTATTGTGGGCTTCCATAATCACTGGTACCTGTTCTGAAGGTTGCAAGTAATGTAAAATAGTCAGTTATGACTTCTTGTATAATAATATGACAAAAACTTTAGTATTTTGCGTGTGTTGTTTAAACATCTTTTGAACTGGTTCATCTTTTTCCTTTCAAGAGTCTGACTTCATAAGTAGGTCATGTAACCTTTCAGCTTCACTATTATATAAATGCATTAGTAACTATATGGACTTTCCATCTATTTTTATGTGCTTTGTTCCATCTTAATGGACAATATTTATGTCATAGTGTTAAGTTTGAGAGCCCAACGGTCTAGTCTTTCTGTCAGGTCTTTCATATTTTGCAGCTACTTTTAATAAGCAAGTTTTTTAACAACTATAAAGTTTGCATAGTAGAAGAAGAGCTTAAACGTTAATTGCAAGGAGGAAAGCTAGGCTCTCTTTCTTCATGACACTGTAATTTCGCTCAGCTTTGAATTTTTTTGCTGTAATAGGACACCGGATGATCAATTCTTGTTCATCCAGTTGCGAGAGGATGGCTTCTACATCTAAGGTGAAGGCTCTGTAAATAGGGTAAATGGCTTCTAGTAATCCAGATGTCATAAAATCGGTCTTATTTTCAACAAATTCTTCATGGTCTTAAATGCAGTTTATTTTTCTTTACTTAACACAAAAGCAGAACTTTTAAAAGATAAATGAACAAGTGGTTTGGCAAGTTGAAGTTAGAAATAAATTGATTTAATATCCCATTATTTTTTAAAATACCTGTATGTCTCAGAGGTATATAGCTCATGCATCTTAAAAAATTGCTTCAACCTCATCATATAAGGGTTGAATCCTTTCTAACTATATGGTCTGTCCTAAAAATTTAATTACTGTTGGAAAAAATACACTTTGCATGCTTTAGTTTGATGTGATTCTCTCTTGATCATTAAAAATCTGACTTGAGGTGGTTCAGATGACTGGTAAAAGTTTGAGAACACCATTTTGTCATTGAAGTATATGATCACACAGCTTAATTGAGATATTGCATGATGTGATCCATCTCTTATTGAAACAAGGCGGGAGCATTGCATAATTCCTAAGGGATCTGGGTAGGGTGAAATAATCCTTCCATTCATGTCAAGCACATTTTTATTGGTCCTCTGGCAATATGTCCATCTGCTAATAGCTACTGCCAAGGTCCTTTGAGGAGAAATGATTTGAGCCAGAGAGTCAGGCTAGAGCATCATCAATACATGGAATCATATAGCTGTCCTTCTTTGTGAGGCTATTTGCCTCTGATAATTCATCATTATACTATGATCCAAAATTTTCTTCTTTATGGGAAACCGTGAGGATGATTATGTAATGGGAGTGCACAAGTAAGCCAACATCCAATAGTTTCTTAAGATCGATATTCAAGTAATGCTACTCCACCTTCAACTTCTTATATGGCTTTAATTTATTGGGGTCAGATATCCTATGTCAATACTATATGTCCAGTTTTTATGTGACCATAGTAAACATCTGACGTGGAAAAAACATTTTGATAGTCTTTGAGTAGCTGATTCTCTTTCTCAAGTTCATCCTGATTTAATTTATCAGATATTTGAACTTGAAAAATGGCACAAATTAAATTAGAAGGTAGGGAAAAACAAAGGCGAATAACAATAAGATATACCTTTTCAATTTCACCAATGGAAAGTAATCGCTGGAATCCTTGCAAAGGGATGCTCACAGATGCTTAAACGCAGAATCTCAATAATATAATAGCTTATAATGGTAATAAGAAATTCAGCAATTGTTCAAGAATTTGAGACAAGAAAGTAGACCACAAACAGGCGTCAAGTTTATAATTAAGGTTTGTGTCATAATCCATACCTATATCTTAAAATTAGGGGTTTTTATACCACATTTTCAGGAAAGCCCCATACCCATTAACTGGGTCAAGATTATGGTCACATGATACATTCATATACAGAGAGTTTTAGATTAATTTTAGGGCCCACAAAGTTGGCCAGGCTTTAGGGTTTGTTCCACATGGCGATACTTGGAATTCCAGTATGTGAATTGATGCATCAACAAGCTTTCAAAAGCATCCTTTGACTTGTCAATATTTGTGTTCGACCAATTCAGTCTGGGGTCAAGACTCACATTAATTATTGAATTAATTTGGATAAAAATTCATACATAAATGTGATGCGTTTTGCATCTAAAATGACGCGTTTATAATTGAGAGGACCAATTTTTAGCTAGATGAAATATTAGCCTATCAAGATCTTCTAAGATCTTTTACACTGGTATGGCTCAGTACTAGTTGATTTGTTGACAGCATGTATGGTGAATCCATGCTGAAAGGACTTGATATAATTTAGCCAATCATCCGCCATGAGACTATTCTCAATTTAATTGATTAGAGAATTTCTAAATTCTTTTTTGATAGAACGTATTTTCACCTTTTTGAAACCCTTTGAGTCAATAAAAGGAGGCTGTTTTTCTTAGGCGGTAGCACTAAATTCAAGTTAGTAATTGAGCAAGTTTCCCCATCAGTTTGCCTATTCCGCTGAGGTTATAAAGGAACCTTATTAACTCAATTTAAGAATCCTGGCTGAGGGTTAGGAGCAAAAGTACTACTTTACCACCAAAATTTCGGTGGGAATTTGACTTAGGTTTTCTAATGAAAAAAATATTTGCCTCTTGAACGTTATTCTCACCTAGTCAAACATCCAATTGTCTATCATTACCCCCATCAAGAATGTTGGGGGAGAATATGGGTGTAGAAATCGCTTGTGAACCCTATTTATAGTGATTCCAGAAGCAAGTGACATAATAGAATATTCATCACCCCTCTCATAAGTGATGATGAAAGGTCCTTCTTAAATGGGCTCAAGTTTGCCACTTCTAGGATGATGCAATTGTGATAGTATAGACCCAAATCTGATATATGAAAAAATAGGGGTGAGCTGTCTAAGCTCACTATCTGCTCATCCCTCTTTAGTAACAGTTATTTATTAAGTTGATCATATCATCAGATTAAAGATGAATATGTGTTGAGCTAGCCTCTTCATATCTTTGTCAGGATCATCCGTCCTAGCAGAAAAAAAATCTTTAGCCAGAAGGGCAGGTACCTCATGTTCTTGAACATATAAGAAGCGGAAAGGAAACATTTTAAAGATTGGGTGTTAACAAATATGATATGATATAAGCGCTAGGAAAGATTTGATCCCAGTGTAGAGGGTCTGAAGAGGCCATCTTTCATAAAATAGTGTTGGATTTTGGATTGGAAATTGGATCGCTGGTGCTTGCTGCCTGGAATCCAACAATGTAAATCAGGGGCTTTTCTTGCCGCTGATAGAAAAATAATAATAAAAAATAGAAACTATTATATTTTTGATAATTATAGTTTTTAAAAGGGCGCCGCAGGGGGTAGAAAAGAGTAAATCATATAATAAATTGATATGAATATTTAAAGCGTCAAGGCTCAACGTTTAATAGCTTGGGAAATTCTGAATTATGCAATATGCAATTTTACCCTATTGAGGCTCAGCAAACTCACATCTTTTTGATGGAATGATAGATGGGGAATTATTATTGGCCAAGACTTACCCATGAGGTAACGATCTGATGTATTTCAGCCAATCCCATCCAAGAAAATTATTTCACCTTGGGGGACCCCACCAAGCCTATAAAAGAGGGTGCTCCCCGCATAGGTGCTTGAAAGGACCTGGGCATGGTTGAGGAAGCACCTTCCAATGGATGCCCAATAAGCCGCTTCATGGTCAGAGTAATCTGACTGTTAGTTACTGATTTAGTTGCCCATAGAGAACTCAAAATTGAGTTACCCCGATTTGTGGGGTTCCACCAAGAATCAGCCAAGGTCTTTTGGCCAACTAAATAATAATTATAGTTACAATCAATTTCATCATTATCATAAACTCATAAATGTCTAACGTTTCCTCTAATTTGACTGAGCTTTATCCACAACATTCTTATTTTGAAGTCTAGGAGGCAAATGTATGACATTCCCTCCCTCAAGAATGTTGGGGGGGAGAATAGGGCCGAAGGAAGCAGCCATGAACTTGGTTGGTGGTGAATCTGGATGAGAGGGATTGATGGAATACTCATCCCCTCGCTTGTATGTAACTGGAAATGGCCCTTCCCAGATAGAGCCGAGCTTTTCACTTCTTAGAGTGATTCAGTTATGGTAATAGAGTACCAAGTTGTATACTTGGAATGAAGGAAGAGGGGCCCTGAGCTCATTCGCAGCTTGGCCTTCTTTGGTAACAGTCTTAGCTAGGTTAGTCATGGCCTCTGATTGTAATTGGTTTTTTGTTGGGCCAACTTTTTCATGGATTGCTCAGGATCAGTACAATTAGAGAAAATATCCTTGGCTAATAATGCTGGCACCCCCAGTTCTCACACATATAGCACACAGAAAGGGGACATCTTGAGGATGCGATGGTAGCTAATACTGTAGGCCATGAGTGCACTGGATAAATAGAGATCCCATTGGAGAGGGTCTGAAGTGGCCATTTTGCGGAGTATTGAGACCAGGGTTCCATTAACTCTTTCTACCACAGAATTTGTGGATGGGTTATAGGGGGATGAGAAGAATTGTTGAGCTCCCATAGAAGTGTCATAGAGCTTTACCGCTCAGGAAGTAAAGTTTTTCCCATTATTACATAGGAGGACCTGGGACACCCATGCCAGGTGAAGATGTACTGGTGTAAGAAGGTAGCCATTGATTTAGCAGTCTGAGCAGGAAGTGCAACATCTTCAAACCACTTAGTGAAGTGATCAATACCAACCAAGATAAAGCAGTTTCCACCTGTAGTTTGGGGGAGAGGACCTATCACACCCAAACTTATGGTGTGGAAGGGTTGGTGGGGCGTCGTAGGTTGATAATGATATTGGGTCTTGAAGCAGGTTTGTTTTTTACAGGTTAGGAAAGCGTCCAAGACTTCAGTTATGGTTTCCATGATGCTCTCCCAATAGTACCACTCTTTTATCCACTCATAGGGTTTGCGTACTCTGCCATGCCCCATGATAGTGTGAGACACTAAAATGACAGGGACTCTCTTGGATGGCTGGAGATAAGGCAACCAATTTACTCCTACTTTCTTAAATTACCCATTCTCTACTTTTGTGTTGTGGGAGTGACGAGCGAGCATCTTCTGTACTGGTTCATCTTCATCAGCCCATGCGTCAGGAGTCATTAGGAGGTAATGCAACCTCTCAGCTTCACTATTGTCAATGTGAAGGACTGGCAGCCGCACTAGCCCATCAACGTTTATATGGCATGTCCCAGATCGGTGCTCAATGGTCATGTCATAATGCTGAAGCTTAAGAGCCCAGCGAGCCAACTGCCCCGTTGGATCTTTCATATTCTGTAACCACTTCAATAAGGCGTGGTCAGTTATTCCTTTGAAAGATGTTCCATATAGGAATGGTTGGTAGTGTTTGACAGCAAGCAGGACAGCCAAGCACTCAATTTCTGTGACGCTATAATCACGCTCAGCTTTTGAAAGCATTTTGATAAAGTAAGAGACAGGATGATCGGCTCCATGCTCATCCAACTGAGCTGATATAGCACCAACAGCTTAATCAGAGGCATCCATGAACAATATAAAAGGCTTGTCATAGTCAGGGTGACGTAGTATGGGCCTTTTTTGCAATAAGGCCTTCAGGGTCTCAAATGCAGCCAGTTGTTCAGCACCCCAATAGAAGGGGGCGTTCTTGGCCAAGAGACGTACAAGGGGCTCACTAAGCTGGGCGAACTTGGGAATGAACTGATGCTAGTATCCCATTATGCCAAGAATATCTGTATGTCATGAAGGGTTTTGAAGCGGGAATCTTAGATATGCTTCGACTTTATCTTGCAGAGATTGTACAACTTCTTGGGAGATGGCGTGCCTGAGGGATTAACTTCTTTTGGAAAACGTACACTTGGAGGGTTTCAACTCAATATTAGACTTATGTAACCATTGAAACACCTCCTTCAAGTGATAAAGTGGTTCGTTGAAGGTTTTTGAGGACACTGTAATGTCATTAAGATAGACGATGACACAAGTTAACTTTAGGTCCTGCAAAATGTGATCAATCGCACGCTGGAAAAATGCAGGTGCGTTGCACAACCCCTGAGGTAACTAAGTGGGTTGGAACAAGACATCGCTACAAATATTGGCGCACTTCTTCTGATCCAGAGAAGAAAGGTCCATCTTTCAATAACCGCTAGCCAAATCCATGGCAAAGAAGTATTTAGACCCAGAGAATTGGTCCAGAGCGTCATCAGTGCGGGGGATAGGATAGCTGTTTTTCTTGTTAAGGTTATTAAGTTTATGGTAGTCCATCACCACCCAATGACCTCCATTTTCTTCTTTATCAATAGGAGAGTGGACGACCAAGGGCTTTGGGAAGGCACCAACAACACAGCGTCTAGCAGCTGTTTGAGCTCCGTCCACATCTGTAGCTCCTCAACTTTGGATTTGCGGTAGGGTTTGGAGAAGATAGGCCAAGCATCACCACCGTCAATGGTATGAGTCCAACCCTTCATGTGCCCATAGTCAGTTTAAGAGGTAGAAGATGTTACTATAGGACTCTGGTAAGGTGTAGAATTTTTCCAGCTCAGCTGGGGTTAGTTCATCGGAGATTTGAACAGAGGGCAGGGTACATAATGATTGGTCAGTGGGTAATCCCATACCCGCCATAGATCTAATACAGTGAACTTGCTTATTTCCTCAGGGGGAATCAGCATACCCCTTCCAATCGCTTGATGCTTTTTTACAATCATATCCTTCTTGGTAAGATTTCCTAGAAAAAGGTAGATAGGTCGATGATAGGTAGGGTCTAGTACACCCAGCAAAACTATGAGCTCCAAAAACTAACTCCATCAATGCTAGTTAGGTGCAATAAGAAGTAGTGAGGGATTTATAGGGTAATATTAGTGTCAACTACCCTTTGTTCACCCGCTTTAATTATTACCTCTTCTGAAGCATAGATGGGATACCCTCAAAGGCGTCCACTGATGGAGGCAACATTTTTTGTATGCCATCCTGCCATGGTGTAATGAAATACTAAGGCGGAAGAGGGAAACTCAATGGTGCAAGCATAGTCTTTTTTGTTCAGCTCCTCATTGGTTAGAATTAATGGAAACTCGTAGTTAAGCAAGGAGAGATAGCCCTGCTTCATGTTAATAACCCCTTTATATTCAAGCATGAACTGGGTTCCAATAAGTTAATTGTAGGTATTATTGGTCAAAGTCACTGCTTGGAACTGACAAGAGAAGCTTCCCAAAACGAATGGGCAGGAAGAGTACTCCCCAATGGCGCTGGTATTGTTTGGACCTGAAGTTCCATACCCTTGGGTGTAGTCAATGTCAGGGGCCAGCTTAATTTTTTTAATAAGCTTGGATGACACAACGTTCACTGGGGACTCAGTGTCAAGGGTAGCTTTAACCCGCATGTCATTAACGATGACCTCCACTTTAGGTTAAGTACCTTATAAGGAGGGGGAAGATTGAGAGCCTCTTTTAGATGAAGAGTGGAGGAAAGTCGTTTGGCCATTTAGGGTATTTCTCCTGGATAGTCTGCAGGGTATAAACACACTGGGTAGAACAGAGAAATGTGTCAATGAGCTGGTCAGCATCACTGGCAGTGTCAATAATCTCAAGGCCCCTTATCATTTACTGCAGATAAGTTTTTGAGGGATCTTAGCCCAATTCACTCTCTCTGGGTTCAATCAATCAGATACCTCTACTTCACCTGGGGCTCCTAAAACTTAATGACCAACATCTTTATCACCCCCCTCAGACTTGTCGTCAGAGGGTTATAAATGCAGGTTAAGGAGCCCATAGGAAATGGGGTAGGTTTGGGATTTCCCCTATGTGATGATAGGTCCTGTGGTTGTTCCTCCACCTTATTAATTTTTGGGGGAGGCGTTGGAATTATCACAGCCTGAGTTTCATCCTTCGAGGTAGGGGTTTTTGATGACTCAGGGAGACAGGTTTCAGACTAGAGCTAGCTGATTGAGAAGATGAGGGGGATAGTATCATGGAGGTGGACGCTTTAACTTTAACAGCTATGGGTCGTTTGGTGGCTGTGTGCTTCTGTGAAACAGGCGGTGTAGCTTGTGGGACCTGCGAGAAGGGGGTTGGGCTTAGGAGCCAGTTTTGGGACCACTTGGGAAAGTCGCTCTGAAGAAGATGAGCAAGGCAAAGGGGCAACGGCTTTCACCAGCTGCGTCTCTTGAACTGAAGATGAAGGGGAGCACTGCCCCATCACCACCATTACCACTGATTATTGTTATGGGAAGAGGAAACAGTGGGTTATAGAAACTTTTAGGAGCTGGTTTACAGAGGGAAACAGCCATAGTAGATGCTAACTTGAGCGGCATAGAAGCGTGGCTTATAGCTCCTTGAGTAAGTCAAGATCATAGATATCTGCAACTGCTAATAAAGCCTCCTTGATATACCGTGCAAATTTATACATGCGCTTTACAGAAGAGAGATGCAACGCCAAGGAGGGATGAGATGCCAAGCCAGCCAAGATAGCTGCAATTGCATCTTCAAGAAGGAGCATTTGTGCAAGCAACAAAGGTTGAGCTTTATTATAGAAGCGCTCAACAAACGAGGTGATTGATTCTTCATCTTGCAACTTAAGGCAAATAAAAGCCTGTTTTTGTCACTGCAAACTTTGCTTAGAATCAAATTCATCAAGCAGCGCTTGCTTAACCTCTGGCCAAGCGCTGAGGTTGACCATGGTGGGGACCATTCTTTCTTGTGCTATGCAGCTTAATCAAGGGAATGTATTGGATTTTTGCTGGTCAGTTGACCCTTCCATCGCATATTCATGAACATAAACGAAAGAGGAAATACTGCCCTCACCAGATTTGAAATTGTCTTGCAGAGGGATTTTTCTAATAACTGGACATTGTAGTGAGTGCTGCTCAAACGTTTAAGGCGAGACAAAGCACTAGCTAGCTGGATTTCAATGGAAGCTAGCTGAGGGTTTTTTCTATCGTTTTTGTGGTGTACAGGTGGCCCCTGTAGTGAGCACCACTTGTTGGATTTTTCTTGGAAATTGTCTCACTGGTGCTTGCTGCTTGGAATCCAACAATGTAAATCAGGGATTTTCTTGCCGCTGGTAGGAAAATAATAATAAAAAATAGAAACTGTTAAAAATTTAAAATTATATTTTTAATAAGGTGCCACGTGGGGATAAAAGAGTATATCATATAATAAATTGACATGTGTATCTAAAGCGTCAAGGCTTGTCGTTCAATTGCTTGGGAAATTCCAAATTAGGTAATATGCAATTTTTAGCCTATTGAGGCTCAGCAAACACGCATCTTTATGATGGAATGATGGACGGGGAATCATTAATGGCAAAGACATATCCATGAGGTAACGATCTGATGTATTTCAGCCAATCCCCATCCAAAAAAATTATTTCATCTTGGGGGACCCCCACCACGCCTATAAAAGGGGGTGGTCCCTGCATAGGTGCTTGAAAGGACCTGGGCATGGTTGAGGAAGCACCTTCCAATGGATGCCCAATAAGCCGCTTCATGGTCAGAGTAATCTGACTACTAGTTACTGCTTAGTTGCCCATAGAGAACTTGAAATCTTGTTACCCTGATTTATGGGGTTCCACCAAGAATTGGGCAGGGTATTTTGGCCAACTAAATTGTTATTTTAATTACAATAAATCTTCTCATTATTGCGGACTCATGTATGTCCATCATTTCCTCTATTTGGCCGAGAGAGTTTAAACCACAACATTCATATTTTGAAGCCTAGGAAGCAAATGTCTGACAAATAGAAACTAAGGTGCCATTTTATATTTCTACAGTACCCTTCAAAGAAGGGTTATAGGGGGCCAAAAAGAGTTGTTGTGCTCCCATTGAGGTAGCCAGGATCTTGACCACTCTGGAGGTGAAAATTTTCCGTTGTCGCAGAGAAGAATTTGAGGGCAACCATGGCTAGTGAAAATATACTAATACAGGAAAGTTGTGGTAGCTTTTGCAGTTTGTTCCGTGAGAGCAACGGCTCAAACCCATTTCATAAAGTGATCAATGCATACTAGTATATATCGCTTTTCATTGGTAGTCTGGGGATGGGAACTATAAAATCTAGGCTTATAGAGTGAAATGCTGGTGAGGAGTAGTAGATTGATATTTATATGGTCTTAAAACTAAATTGCTTTTTACAGGTTAGGCAGGCATCCAGGACTTCAATAATGGATTCCATAAGTCCCTCCTGATAGTACTAATCTATAATCCACTCATAAGTTTTTCTCAATCCACCGTTCCCAAGGGTAGAGTGGGCCTCCAGGATAGCAGGTTATCGTTCTAAAGGACAAAGATAGGGCAACCAAAAATACCCCTACCTTTCTATATAAATTCCCACTTTCCACTTTGTTATTGTAGAGTGTCGCACTAGCATTTTCTTGACTGGTTTGTCCTCATCATACGAAGCATCAGAGGACATAAGAAGGTCATGCAATCTCTCTGCTTCACTATTATCTAAGTGTATACAGTCAAGTGAGTCAACCCATCAACTTTTATATGTTGAGCCCCAGCTTGTTGTTCAATCTTCATATCATAATGGTGGAGATTCAAGGCCCAACGAGCCAAACGTCTGGTAGTATCCTGCATATTCAGTAACCATTTATAAGATGTGTGGTCAGTAACCACAGTGAAGGTAGTTCCATATAAGATTTAGCGATAATATTTTACAGCAGAAATACAGTAAGGAACTCCTTTTTTGTGATGCTATAAAGCATTCAGCTTTTGAAATCATCTTGCTGAAATATGAAACTAGATAATCCACACCGTTTCTATCCAATTGAGCCATGAGGGCTCCAAAAGCATAGTCAGAGGCATCACTAAACAAAACGAAAGGTTTACCTTGACCTGGGTGGCTTAGGATAGGGCGTTCTTTTAACAGTTTTTTAACGTCTCAAACTGGACTTTTTGTTTAGCACCTCAATAGAAAGGAGTGTTATTGGTAAATAGTCAAACAAAAGGCTCACTGAGATGAGTAAATTTTTGGATTACTTAATGGTAATACCCCATCATACTGAGAAAGACCTGGATAATTCTCAGGCTTTGAGGCGGAGGCATTTTTAATACTGCTTCCATCTTATCCTGTAGGGGTTAAATCCCTTCCTATGAGATAAAATGTCTGAGAAAGTCCAAATTTCTTTTGTAAAAAGGTGCATTTTGAAGAGTTTAATTTAATGTTAAAATCACAAAGGCGTTGGAAATCTTTCTTAAGATTAGTAAGATATTCATTAAACGGTGTAGAAAAATTGTGATGTCATCAAGATAGATTATCACAAAACTAGCTTAAGATCTTATAGGATATGATCCATCACTCATTATAATGATGCAGGTGCATTGCACAGACCTTGAGGTAATTGAGTTGGCTATAATAGGCCTTCACTGCAGATAAGAGCACATTTCTCCAATCTTGTGGGGAAAGGTCTATTTTCCAATATCCGCTAGACAATTCCATAGTGGAAAAGGTTTTAGAACTAGAGAGTTGTGCAAGAGCATCATTAATGCGATGGATAGGATAACTAACCTTTTTGGTGAGGTTGTTCAATTTTTGTTATTCCATAACTACCTGATGACCTCCATTTTTTTAATAAGTAGGAGAAGGGACGCCCAAGGGCTTTTATAAGGTACTATAGTCCAGCGTCTAAAAACTGATTGAGCTCAGTCCTCATTTGTTGCTCTTTGACATTTGATTTGTAATAAAGTTTTGACGTATTGAACTGGCATCACTAACATCAATTGTATGACTTCAATCCTCCATGTGCCCATAGTCAGTATCAGTTTTAGATAAATATAACTGTAGGCGTCTAATAAGGAGTGAACTTTTTACTCGTCTGGGTTTAATTCATCTGAAATGTGAATGTTAGGCAAAGTACATAACACTTTATCAGTAGGTAGGACCATATCTAACATGGAACTGATAAAGTGAATCTTTTCAATGTCCTTGATTAGAATCAGCAGACCCTTTCCAATCTCTTGATGTTTTTTTCACAATAATGTCCTTATTAGTGACGTTCCTTGATAATTATTAATAGATCGCTGATAGGAAAGATCCAATATATCAGGCAATGTTCAAGGCTCTAAAGCACTAACTCCAATGATGCTTGTTATGCGTAACAAGCAGTGAATGGGATCTTTAGGGTAATCTTGGTGTCAATCATCCGTTGTTCACCAGGATTGATTACTATCTCTTCTGATGGATAAAAAAGGAATACCCTCCAAGTCGTCCACTGACTCAGGCAGTTTCTTTGTATCTCAACCAAACGTTCTGTAATGCAAAGATAACGCAGAAGAAAGGTACTCAAACAGGCAAGAATATTCTTTCTTGTAAGGTTCTTATTTGTTTAAAACCAGAGGAACCTCATAATTGAGTATGGTGAGAAAAACATGTTTCATGTTGATGATTATGTCATATTCAATCATGAAATGAGTGCCAATAAGTATATCATAGTTATTGTTGTACAAGGCCACAGCGGCTTCTGACAGGATGAGCTTCCTAATTCCTATTGGTAGGGAGGAGTATGCCCCAATAGTGCGGTTACTATTTGGACCTGCAGTTCCATACTCTTAGGAGTATTCCAAGTCAGGTTCCAGCTTACATTCTTGATAAGATTTGAGAGTATGATATTAATCGTGGGATCCAGTGTCAAGGATGGCCATACCCCAACCTTATAGATAATTAACTCTACTTGGTTATAGTTCCACCAAAGTTAAGGAGGAGAGCCAGGACCTCTTAAAGACGAAAAAGTGGAGTTAAGCTTTTTTGCTGTCTTGGGATATCTCTTCTTGATGGATTGCAAGGTATGAACTTGCTGAATACGTTGGATTTACAAGGCAATGAACTGGGTGGCATCACTGGCAGTATCAATCACTTCAGGACACCCCAGAACTTGAATAAGATAAGTTTCATCAGGTATTATAGCATCATCTACTCCTTCAGCGTTCAACCAATATGGGATTTTAATTCAGCTGGCGCTTCTAAGACATAGTATCCAACATCTTCATAACCCCCTTCAAATTCTTCATCGAAGGGGCTATCTATATAAGTCAAATGAGCAATAGAAGAGGGGGGCGGAGTCAGGCACGTCAGTTTCTTCAGTAATATGGGTTCCTGTCCCTAAGCTGACAAATATTTTCCCTGCTCTTTTTTGTTTCTCTTCTTATAAACCACAGATTCAACATTACTGACTTTGTTGCAGTAGGTGAACTTGGGGCGCTCAGTTTGTTCCAACTTCAGCTTTTGATCCTCAATGGTAAAGACTCAGGGGTTTGACACAACTCCTTGGGTCATATTAAGTTTATGTATATCAGCAACATCTAGAAGAGCCTCCTTGATATTGTAAAATTTTCCAGAAGTAAAACTTCACTGGGGTGATGTGCATCGCCAGGGAAGGATGGGAAGCCAACCAGTCATGATGGCAGTGACAGCGTCATCAAGAGTTAGCATCTTAGAGGTTAGAAGCGTCTGGGCTTCAATGTAGAACTTATCAACAAAGCTGTCATCTGATTTTCCCTCCTGTATGCTGATGCGCATAAAGGCCTGGTTCTTCATGCTTAAACTCTGCTTTGAGATGAACTTGTCAATAAACGCTTCCTTAACCTCACCCAGGTATTAAGGGTATTCATGCAAAGAACCGTTACTCTTGGATCATGTGACTCAGGAAGTAGATAAAGTGCTTGACTTTTTAGTGATCAGTCGCCCCTTCCATGGAAGATATAAAAAACATAGAAATGAATCAATGCTACCCTCTCCAGTAGAAAGTTGTCCTTAAAAGTAGGCCTAAAAGGGATAGGGTCACTCCCAGTGAGGGCATGGACAGCAGGAGCATCATGTCTTATAATCTCTGAACAAATGTACATCTAGTCAAAGGAACAGGTAAACCACTTAATTTGCTTGGATATCATTGAGACTGTTCCCACAGCTTCAGGAGACTAAAAAGACGGATTAACATAAAGTCATAATAGCCTCCATCACAAGCTTGTGAGTCACAAGTTTGTCAATCCAGCTCTCAAGTTCCCTAACTTTAGAATGAAAATTAGATAAGAAAGATCTTAAGTTTTATTGATCAGCTTCCACCACACCAACACACTTTTAAAGATATTCTTTTATTTGCTTTCACCCCTCATCATCAGGTGGATGGGATCCTTTTGAATTTAGATCATCCTTGACCTATTCATAACAACTCTTAACTTGAGACAACCAAGAGTATAATCTTTTAAAAATTGACCCCTTCAATGGTGTTATTGACACTCTGAACTTCTTTCTCATATTCAATGAACTGTTGAGCCAAATACTTGGCATTTTTGAGAGATTTATTCAGCTTTAACTAATTTTCCAATTGAGCAACCTTAGCTTCTAAAGCAGGAAAGGACACATGCAACTCTTGAGAGGGACGCTGTTTAGGCTCCTCAAAGTGAGACATTGCTTGGGTTTATTTGTTGTTCTAGAGCGTTTATTCTCTTTTCATCACCCTGCTGATTAGACGCTTGAGACAAAAACTCAATGTGAGTTTGCTCTTCATGTTTCATAAGTTCCTTCACAAAGTATTCAAGCAGAGAGCGAGTCTTAGCTGCAGACACATCCAGTTCTTCATGGAAGATCTTCAGGGCCTCTTCCACATACTTCACTGCACCCATATCAGTCATGTTAGTTTGCTTATGTAGTTGAATAATAATATATTTTTTCTCCCAATCCAGAATTCATTTTTCTACATGTTTAGAGGGTAAAGAGTAAAGATTTTCATAAGCCTGTCTTAATGCATCATAATTCACCAGATGACATTGCAGTTCTTTATGGTGTACTCCCAGAAGATGGATCATTTGAAACATAGTGGGTTGAGAAAACTTTCTGACATAAGTAATCAGGTTGTTGAATTGGCCTAAGTGTCTGGGAGTGTTCTGGCTTCATAGAGGAACATCAGGCGATTTTCCGCTTAAGAACCTCTCTCACATGAAGCAATATACCTAGGATTCAGTATAACATAAGTCAAGTCTCTAACCACTTCAGTAGCAGGCCAGGAAATCCGTCAAGACTCTGGTATAATCACGAGGTCAAATTGATTGACTTCAAATAAAATGGTAGGAGGGTTATCCATCCAGTCATCATCTTCATAATCCCCATTTCTTATCCATCTAGTTATGCTAGCAACAGGAGTGTCTTTCATTTTGATTGTAAAGTTAGAATGTGATGTACAGGGGTCCCCTGTTGTGAGCACCACTTGTTGATATCCTGGCAAGGAGCTGCTCGCAGATGCTAGGCCACAAAATCTCAACAATATAGCATCTTGCAGGAGCACTAAGAAACTCGGCAGCTGCTAAAGAATTTAGGACAAGAAAGTAAACCAAAAACAGGCATTTAGATTATAATTAAGATTAATGCGATAATTAATACCTATATCTTAAAATTAAGGGGGTTTTATACCCCATTTTTAAGGAAAGCCCCATAGTCATTGACTGGTTCAAGACTATGGTCAGTGATCTATCATATAAAGAGAATTTTAGATTAATTTTAGGGCCCAGAAAGGTGGTCAGGCTTCCTGGTTTTGTTCCCAATGGCGATACTTGGAATGCCAAATTTGGAAATCGATGCATCAAAAAGCTTTTAGATATGCATCCTTTGACTTATCAATAAATAAATTTGTCCAATTAATCTAGGTTTAAGACTCATATTGATTATCACTTTGATTTTGATCTGTATTTTTATTTAATGTGACGCTTTTTGGATCCAAAATGACGCGTTTATAATTGAGAGGACCAATTTTTAGCTAAATGGAAGTTCAGACTATCAAGATCTTTTAAGATCTTTTACACTGGTATGGCTCAGTCCTAGGTGATTTTTTGACAGCATGTATGGCGAATCCATGCTGAAAGTACTTGATATTATTTAATCAATCTTCCGCCACTAAATTATTCTCAATTTAGTTGATTAAAAATTTCTAAATTCTTTATTGATAGAACGTATTTTCACCTTTTGGAAACCCTTCAAGTCTATAAAAGAAAGTTGTTTTTCTTAGATATTAGCACTAAATTCAAATTTAGCACATGAGCAAGCTTCCCCATCAGTTTGCCTATTACGCTGAGGGTATAAAGGGACCTTCTTAACTCATTTTAAGTATTATTGCAGAGGGTTAGGAATAAAAGTATTTTTCTTGTTGTAACTATTCCGCCAAGAATTTAACTCATATTATTATATTGATTATAACAATTGACACTTAACCATTCTTCTCAACTAATCAAACAACTAATTATTTGACAGTAATTAACATTTCCTAATCTCTTTATGTTTCTTGATTAAACTAACTTTTTTGATTAGGTTTCCAAGTAAGAGCTCTTTAGGCTACATATAATCTGGGCCAAAAGATTTTGATAACCCTCCTGGTTTAAATCTAATGACTCTTTTGACACTAGTGATATGTATCAAGCTGTTCAAGGGACTACTCAGGGTTATTTTGGTATAAACCCTCTTTTTCTTTGTTTTTATTCCTATTTCCTCAATAGCATTAATTTGTATGCCTTCTGCTGAAACTACTGATCCAAAAATTTTATTTGATTTCTTCTAGTGGTAGAATATTGTAAATTAAAGTCAGAAATAAGGTACTCGACCAGATAAGGGTATTAATTCCTTCTAAGGTCTTTATCATCAAATAAAAGGAAAACTTTATAATTAAGTACTGATAAATAACCTTCTTTTAGTTTGATTACTCCTTCATATTCGATCATAAACTGTGTCTCAATAAGATTATCATAATAGCTATTGTCATGAGCAACTGCAGAAGCTGAGAAAATAATTTGCCAACTCAGATTGGCAGAGCTGAATAAGAACCTATCGCCTTGGTATTGTATGGATTGGCAATGCTATACTCCATGGTGTATTTAAAGGTCAGGGGCGAGTTTGATCTTTTTAATGAGATGGGATAAAAATATTATTAATTGGGGATTCTGTATCTAAGATAGCCTTTACTCTTACCTTCTGAATCACCACTTCTACCTTGGTAATGGTTCCTCCAAACTTTTGCGGGAGGCTGACACCTTTTTAAGGTGAATCGTTGATTTGAAATTTTGGTCAGTCTCAGAATATTTATTCTTGATCTCCATTAGACTGTGCATGCTAAAGATGGTCAGATAGATAGGGCAAGGTATTGATCAGCATCGCTGGTTGTATCATTTATTCTAGGGCTCCCAATGACTTGACTAAGATAAGTGCCCTCTTGAACCTGGACATCATCAATATTCTTGGAATTCAAGCATTCCATAATGGCGAGCTCAGTGGGCGTACCTAAGATTTAATAACCGGTGAACTCATAATCCCATTCAGGTTCATAGCTAAAATTGTTTTAATGTAAGCGGGATGAGAATTGGCAAAGTATCTTTTACAGGTCTCTAGGCTGGTCAGCTTTATACTTGCCTGACCCTAAGCCAAGCCCCCTTTTCACTGATTGGCTAGGGCAGGGTTCTTCTTTTAAAACATATTTCTAGTGCGGTTATTCTACTTGCAGTAGTTACACTTGGGATTCTCCAACTTTTTGGGCTTTGCGGCCTCCACGGTATACAATCTGAGTTTTGTGGAAGCCTTTTTGGGAGGTCTCTGGTTTGTGCATATCAACCACATCGAGTAGTACTTCTTTAATGTCTAAGACAGAAAAGAAGCTTTATTAAACAGACATGACATGCATGGCTGGGTCATTGTTACTATGTAAACAGAAACAACAGCAGCTACAGCATCGGCTAATGTAAGCATCTTTGAGGTCATTAGCTTTTTGGCCTTATTATAGAAGTGATCTGAGAATTTGGTTAGAGCTTAATTTCAACGCAGTGTAATTCTCATGAAGACCTGTTTCTTCATACTCAAGCTTTTCTTGAAACTGTGTTTTATGAGAGCTTCCCTCACATTACTCCAGGTATTCAAGTCTTCCAAATGAGGTACCATAACCTCTTGAGTCATACAGCTTAAATAAGCTATAATATGCTTAACCTTTTGATAATCAATTAGACCATCCATTGAGGTTCCATAGGCGTATAGGAGAGAGGCGATAAAGCCTTCACCAGGTGTTTTTATCATTAAAGGTAGTTTTAGAATTAGTGGCTTCCTATCCTGTGATGACGTTTACTCTAGGAGCTTCAGATTCAGTAATTTTGGTATGTGTAACTGTGTTCAACTTGACATGAGAGTCAACATATCTGATACTGTAGAAGGTTGAGATGTTGCTCCATTTCCTCTAGAGTAAGATTTGGTATGGCATCTAGCAGATTAGTTTTCTTCTTTTTAGAATGACTTTATCATTCTTAAAAATTCTTAACGTCGTGCCCAGATTATTAAAATGTTGACATGTGGATGAGTGGTAAGTTTTCAAGAGTTTGTTCTCATTCTCAAATACTCCAATGTGCCAATTCAAGTCCTCCTTCACCTCTTTGCATTTAAAGCTCTGAGGATGTTTATCAGTATTGCCTTTCAGCTCTTCTGTGAGAGTGTTCTAAAGTTTTTCTGCTTCTCTGAGGTGACAGTAGACCTGTTTAATGTCTTTGCAACTAGGTGTTTTAACTCTCATGTCGCTCTCCAATTTGTTGAGTTGCATTAATGGAATTGTAGACACCTGAGTCATACAGGATGCCAAATCCTGCTCAACATGGATTACTTTAGAAATGATATTTTGAGGTACTGATTGAGGCTCAGAGGTTTGATGAGTCTCAAGCTCTTCAATTCGTTGTAGGGTTTGGTATATCTGGGACTTGAGGAGCTTAGTCTATTCTTCTTTATTATGATGGCTAGTAGAAGCTTAAACCATTTTATTATGGGCTTTGGCATCTTATCTTTAAAGCTCTTAGTGAAAGAGTCAATTAATCTTTTATATCTTGTTTTACTCCATTATGTCCTTCCTGAGAAGTTCCATAGATTTCTCCACATATTTAATAATACCGGAATCAGTGACCTATTTGGTTATTAATTAAATATTATAGAAAAAAGTAGCTTTGCAGCTGCCCCTGCCAACACCCTACTTCGCCAGCAACTTCATGGGGCAATTGAGCCTCTTGTTGAGGGTATTCCTATCACCAATTTTCCCCATGATTTTGATGAAGATGCGAAGTATGAAATTGAGGAGCTTGCTTGCGGTGCAAGCTGTGCTTTTATCAATGCAGAAAAAACTTCTCTTTTTGACCCAAATTATCCTGAAACTCGCTAGCACATAAAGTCATTCACTTTTATGACTGATTTCATCACTTTCACTGAGCATCAACTTGCTCAATACGTTGAGGCAATGGATACTGCTGGCCACATCAACGAAGAAAACTCACAATTGTACCTCCTTATGCCACATGTTGCCGATGCTCCTACCCCAATGTTGTCCTCCATGGTCTGCCAGCTAAAGTGGGCGCCAGACAAAAGTTTCCCCAAAACTTCCTCACCTTCTGATATTGCTTCCTAGGCTGTTAGCGAAGGTGCCATATTAGGATTTTTTATTTCCAATAATCCCTTTGTTTGGCCCTTTTGAAAATAAAGATGCGTGGCAGCTCCCCCTTTTGGGTTGGCATCACTAACGCTAAAAATAGGAAGAATTCGCTTTGATAAGTCAGTGGACGTCCCTATACTTTAAAATGGTAGATATATACATGTTCATGAATCAACTGTAAGGTTTTTTGGTTATTGATATGATGATGGAGTTCCTTGTTAGACTCATGATAGTTGAATGATATGATAAAGTGCTGAGTGTACAAATATTATGATGTAGCATATATATTCACACTTTAACCATATGTCTCTGGAAAACAACTTATTCATATAGGTTATGAGAGTCCTGTTCACGTCTGATGCCCTTTTCCAGCTGGCTCTCTCTACTGGGTTAATGATTCATCAAAGTAATTCCTCAAACTCCTTTATTGGAAATACAGGTTAAGTGACAAGGTTTGGGAATCTTTATTGGTTTTTATTTTCTTTCTTTAGATGTAATATGCAGAATTCCCATTCAGCAATTTTCTTCACCATTTCTGTTATGCACCCAGTAGGTAACATTATCAATTGGATTGTCTTTCATGGTGCAATCTTTTAGGTCAATTAATATTTAAAAGTTAAATGAGCCCTTATAGTGAGCTCCAGCCTGGTGGACTTCTTTATTGTGGCTTGAGGGTGCAGTGCCCAAGAAGCCCAACGGTCAATACTTGAAGAAGTCTAAGACTTATGACAAGTATATTATATATTTTGGTTGTACCAAGTCACGCTTAAGTCACATTAGCTAGAGTATTTGTCATGCCAAAGATGGCGAAAGGATTTATTAAAGTCAAATACCAAAAAGAGATATAGTTAGAACGATGTAACTATATTTTAGTATAGAATAGGGGTTTTATATGTCACATTTAACAATATAAACCTCATAAGGAAAAGGATTAAAAATAATGGAGGGGGAAATATATATGGGAGGCTCTTGGTCAGGCTATGCATCCAGATTTTACAATGTCTATGTGGCATATTGGTGATAGGAAAATTTTATGTGAATAATATGTCATATGAGACTTAGTATCACTTAGGTCAATCATTAGGAAGATTTTTGATCTACACACTTTTGCAGGTACATTTTAACTTACTGCCTCATGTGCAACTTAATGCAATAACCTGACATTTTGATGATTCTTCATTTTGATTAAGAAGTTTTTTACTCAGGTTACTTTGGTCTCAAAGTAATCTGATAAAATTCCTAAAATCAAATTAAGCCTTACTTAATATCATTGTTCTGTATGATTAGTCAATGAGGTTCCTTTATCCCCTTCTTGGGTCTAGGTGTTGACTCTCTCGTGGGAGCCAAATGGGCAATATTTTTCTTATCATTCCAATATCAGATGTATGACATATCTTCCAAGTGCGCTGTTTGTTGATGAATTTTTTATGAACAGATTTATATCATCAAGGTAATCAAAACACAACTAATTTACAAATCTCCCATGATTGTGTTCATCGCCTGTTAAAGGTGGCCAGCACGTTTCAAAGTCCCTGGGGCATTTGAGTTGGTTTAAAAACTTTAAGAGGTATAATTGCACAATTTTATTGGGCTTCAGAAGGCAAGTTGATCTTTCCAGTATGTACTAATGAGTTATAGAGCTGTTAAGTATTAGGTCCTCCTTTATTGGTTCAAGGCGCCATCTATTTAAGGTAGAGGATAAGGTTCTTTCTTGGTAATATTATTCATATGTCATAAATTAATATCTTTAAAACCATCTTTCTTCTTAACATGATTACCAGACTGGACCATAAGCTTTACAAGGGGACAACCATTCATTTACATATAAGCTTCTCCAATTACTTTTATACTTCATTATTACTGACCTTGCTTCTCCATATCAGCCGCTATCAATGGGTCTTGCATCCCCAGTATCAACGTGATGATGGATCCCCACAGCGCGTCCAAATTCATAGTCGTCAGTTGCAAATAATTGAGCATAATTTTGCATGAGGGCCATCGCATGATTTTTTTAACCCTCAGTTAGTCCATTGAGTTGATCAAAATAATTGACTCACAATTCAGTAGAGGCGGTTTGGGTAATCCAAACTCTGTCAGTTTTTAAACTCATGTATTTCTGAATTTATTCCACTGGAGTAAAGTTTATGATCGCGTTTTTTCTCACTTGACAAACACTTTGGAGGCAGTTAGATTGGCAAGTATAACAGATCTCCTGGTGGCTGGACGAGATTATTCCAGGAGCCAGAAAAGGTTCATTTTTAATTGTCACCAAGGAGAGTAAACTTCTCTTAAGAACACTTTAAATAACTCTAGATATATTCCAGATGACATCACATGTTGATCTCCAGGGTATATAATACAGTTCTGAGAGGCTTTAAAGGTAAAGAATCTACTCTCAAAGTTTGTGATAAGAAGCGGAGAACTTTTATGGACCGTTTGTTAGTATAGATAGGAATTACAACATCGCATAAACCACATTGACAGAACTATTTATGCAAGTTATGAGAGAACAACTATCCCTTAAATATTGAAGGGGTAATGTTGGTCCTTGGATAGTATAAGTGTTCTCTTCATAGCTAAAACAGCACTATAAACTTAAGAAAGCTAGTACTAATGAGAAATTGGTAGTTGCCATTGGGAAGCACTATAGCAGAGGCACTAACCTGCAAGATTCAAACTCATTAGTAACGTGATATATGCATATCACTCGTGGTATTCATTGGCTCTGCTGTTCCAAATCATAGATGGTGGGCTACATTAGTAGCTATTATTTACTGCTTTGCATACTGACTGGAAATTACATTCATAGGGACATTGCTGTCACCAATGGCTCGCACTCAAACTATGTTTATATGTTTTTGGATGTCATTACAATCAAAATAGTGTAAATCACCGTTTATTGCAAAATGAAAGGTATTTCAACCTAATTAAGCATAATCTTGATCTGTTCTCTTGCATCAGGGAAGTGGGTGTTCAAGGTCTTGATTGGCAATGAAACATAAACCCCCTTAAAGGTGGTACAGGTTGAGACTCCTTAGTATCTCAAAATTGATTGTGCTCAGAAATTTGGCTGCCATAAGGTTTTAAGACGACTTATTGTACCTCTTTTTCCATGGCTGCAAGATGACTTCTATTGATAGCCATCACCTTAGGGCTGTTTTATTGGTTTCTTGCAAATGGCTTTGGCTCACGTCTTCCTCAGGACTTTGGGACAGGACTGGACGATAATCAGCAATATAATTCCCTTCTACTGCCAAGGCTCTTTTTCTTGACTTTCATCTTTTTGAAAGGTCACAAAATTTTATCCCAGGATGTCACTAGGACAAGAGGCCGCATAACGTCCTTTTAGATTCACGGATCCAACAAGGTATTTTGTCTGTCAAGGAGATTTTAAAATTTCCTTGACGGGGAATAAGGTTCTACTTAGCCCCTCTATTACTTTCATTGACTCATATAGTCTGGTTAGTTTGAGCTTCAATATTGGGAGGTTCAAATGTAACTTCGCACCTCTTCAGGTATTCAATTATAGAGGGTGTGTAAGTATAGGGGAGCATCCCCTATGCTTGGACTTGGTGGTTTTCCTTTTTCATTAGAAAGAGGTCCAAAGAAGCCAACCGCCCCCTCATCTAAAGGCAACCTCACCCACATTGTGGATGAGCAGTGGGTCATGGCTTACCCTCTAAAAATTCCTCCACCAATCCTTGTACTAATGGATGAGGATTGGTATGGCATATTGAAGAAATCTCACTGAGGTTTTGGCAAATTGGGACCGGCATGGTATGGATGGTGCAGATATAGACAACAGCATTGGACCATTGCCAACAATGGCCAACAGCAATGAACCTTCAGCAAAGATAGCATACAGTACTAAACCTTTTTTGAGTATAGCCAACAGCATTGAACCTTTGGAAAAAATAGTTGACAGCATTGAACACTCCCTGTTGGCGTTAAATCTTAATCCGCCAAACCCGCATGGCCAAACAGGTGCCAGAACGATCAGGTGTGGGGGTTAGGCATCCCAAACCCTTCACAACCACTTGGGATCATCCCTACTTGGGATGGCCTTAGGAGGCTCCCATTGCCCGTCAAGTGTATGTCACCACTTGAATTGATGTAATTGTGGCAAAACTATAATTTGGTCACCTAATGACAAATCAATGAAAGCTTGTCCTGCTGCCAACACTTTTATAGTCAGTTTTTAATTGAAGTGATTTCCCACATTGAAATTCCACCAGTTTGAGTAGGACACTTGAGGGCCCAATCCCCTGCATCCCAGAGTTATTCTCAAGTAGACTGAGTATATAAGCAATCATCCCACACTTGATGATTGATAGTTAATTTTATTTATTAAAATCTCACATAAATTTATACTGATCCAAAACCATTTTTTTAGTTTAAACCATACTTTCTGATATCATGTGACATCCAATGTGTATTATGGGCATGCAATGACTGAGTCATCATGGTCATGTTGGTAACCTTGTTGCATTCAATGGTTTACTGGGCCTACCATGCTAAAAAATTACTGAACTTTCTCTGATCTCCAAAGCAATCTGCCACCAGGATCTTGGCGTTTTATGGGCAAAATTATCTCCGCTCCAGGTGAGAATCCGTACTCTTATTGATGGTTCCATTTTAGGTTTCCTCATGAGGGGAATTTTTTCTCATCAATCAATCCTACCTTTTCCCACGCCCAGGTTCATAGGCCCTGAAGTTGCAACAGCCTGTCTTTTTCAACAGGTTTCTTTTCACTTTTGCAGCTCATAAGCGCTCATTGTTCACTTATCTCCTGGCCCATCTATTCGTCATTTTAGAAGCAGTGACTCTGGAATTCTAGATCGCCTTTTGAGTGCTTTTGTATCCCAACTGGCAGGCCAATCTTAATTTATCTGCATCTTAACGGACAGGGTGTATCATAATCCTTCACGAGCACTGGAAGCAAAGAATGGTGCAACTCCATATAATACTTGGTGACATTCTGGAGCACACTTTTTGACGTCAAATTCCGCCATGCCTTTAGCACCCAATACTACCTGGACCTCATGTTAAAAGCAGTCAGCAAACTTAGTAATGTTTTGTTCTTTTTAAACTGAATGGTCATGAACTCAGCCTTCTGGGTGGTTATGCAATCAGGAGATCTGAACTCTTGTAAAACCATGATTTCCACATCAGCAAAAATATAATGTTCCTCCTGTAAGTAGGGCATGATCATATCTTGACTTTTTGTTATAGAAAAACAATCATGGTAGTGGCTTTAAAAGTGTCATCATCTCTGTACATGGTCATTTTGAACATCTTCAAAAATGATTGCACAATTCCATACTTTTCAAATTTAGGAAGATAAACTAGATTTATTGTTATAAGTTTGGATAGAAAATTCCTGATCCTGAAGTCATTGGTACAGCACTAACCCGAGGCCCTAAATTTCTAGTGTAGGATTGAATCTGTTCAGAAGTTGGCATTCCACAGAAAAGGGCAAGGCAAACAATGAGGTTAGTACTGACTGGGTGGTTTATTGCATTAGTTTTATTTAACTTCCTCTCCTGATGTTCTTATCAAAGCAACTCTGACTAGTGGGAAGCATGGTTTGATCAGGCGCTGACATCTACATCCTGTAACTCGCCTTCAATATCACTTCCAAGTGATTCAATTCTCCTGCTCTTGAAATTTCTTCTATAACTGTCATAATTTTGTGAGACTTCTTCACATTCACACACACTGCGCGCAAGTCCACCAATCAACTCTTTTGGGAAGTCTCCAAGCTATGAAGTTTGTAGGCATGACGTTATAGCCCATTGTTTAACATAAGGATATTGCTGCTCTCTTGATGAAGCATCTGGACTAATTCTCTTAATCCTATAATATCCCATTGTATGATTGTTAATTTTTGATTTGTTGTAACTCCTATAGGATGTAGTTGGTGGTCTTGATGTTGCTTCTCAAATGCTGCGCGGTCACCCCCATTTTTGTTGGGTTTATTGGTCAAGGGCTTAACTGCCTCAGCATGATGATTATTGTCCCTCAGAGTGACAAAGCTATGTTTGACTTTCTCTATAAGTTTAGTCATCCCTTCTTACATTTGTTGGTGTATCTACAGTTGTCCAAGGCTTGATTATAAATGGCCAACACGTTTGTTTCAATTGTTTAAACACGTTTGTTTAAATTTTGCAAAATTTGGACACTAAGGTTGTGATTGCCAGTAACTACTTAGCAAACACCCTGAAAACTGGTAGCAAGCTTCCTATTAAGGTCCTGAAGTGCTTCAACTTCCTGTTGATTTTAGTTAAGTAATTCCCTAATTGGATCGTGATGGTGAAAATTGTCAATATAGAATTTTTTATGGTGGGTGGAGATACCCAGCAATGTATTTCCCTATCTGAGCTAGGCTATTAGCTTGTTGTAGTACTTGATGGTGGCTCAGAGATTAAAAATTCTCATATTGATGAATCCGCTGTTCCTAATTGCTGATGATAAAATAAAGCAGACACAATCTCAGACTGTTCAAGTCCAAGGAGCTGAAAACACAAAATAACATGAATCCAATCTGTCTCAGCTTCTATGCGGTGAATATATAAGTCTTGAAACTCTCAAATTAAGATTATTAAAATCCAACTTTCTCAAGTGTCATTCAATTAGGAGAGGAGGATTAATATAGAAAATGATAGATTAGTTGTCCTCTCCACCTCCCCCTTACTGAGTTGAGTCTATATTAGGGGTTTGGTTTTTTGGCTAATAAAGTGTCTCCTGTAGTGAGCATCACTTGTGTAGCGCGAGTTTTTTCTTAACGCTACGTGCACAGGTTATAGTTAGATGATCCAACTCTTAGATTCATTGTACAGCACAGCTACGCATTAAGCGCTCATATCTATAAAATAGTAATAAAGATTGACAATAAAAGCAAAACTTTTATTTGGGATAGGTGAATGATATTTATAGTCAATCACTTCGTTCAAGATATGATATAGTTCTTGTGATGAGAATCTTCAACTATTGTAAAATGTAATTATGGGCGGGAAAAGAATTGTCAACAAAAAGTTTAAATGGGAAGTCTTAGGATTGACTACAATGCAACCCCTTCTTGCAAAAAATTCTAATAAGAGAGTTGGGATCATATTATGACTTTGATTTGAAAACCAGGAATCAAGTAGCGATTGTTCAATAAGCATCTTTCAACTCCTTCATATGGATGTGGTGAGTTACAGTTTTCACTTCACAAAGAATTGGGTGGAACCATGTTAGCAAAATTGTACTCTTCTTTATAAAAAAAGGAAAATGTTAGGTGGGCTAGGGGATTCTTCATTATAGTGGAGCCAAAAAGTTATTTTAGTTAACCAGAGATGTCTTGTTTAGAGATTCTAGATTCCTTCTATATAGATCTTGATGACTGAATGGCTCATGTGGGCGATGGAAAAGCAAATTCGCGTTCAGTAGTGTCTGTTGGTGGCAACTATCTAGTTCATGACCACCAACGATATTGTCATAATATGCAAAGACATGTAATATAAGCTAAAATTATAATATAGGAAAGAATTTAGAGCTAACCTTATTAGTTTAACTCATCAGCATCTATAGGATTTGTGGGAGCCTTGTTGCGTAGAGAGCGTTTGGGTCCTCCTCAATTAGGATCTTCACTGCTCATCCATATTAAAGTCTGAATAATGGTCCCTTTTCTCCATTGACGTATGGATTGTTGTGTTCCATTATTTTGGTGCTTTAAATTTAAGATTCTGGGATTTGGTATTCAGTTTTTTATTTTCCAATTAGTAGTCCAGTCTAAGTTGTATCTTGTGACTATTCCTAAATTCTCTGTAATAATTCCTGACCATTTGAGGTCATCAAACAATTAAGTAAAAACTTATTTGTGTTTCAGGACTCAATTTGTGATAAGGGCGTCTGAAACACTCATTGATTCAAACTTCACATGTTTGGATTGAAAACCATCACAAATTCCAACAGTGGCCTTTCAAGATCCTGTTGGAGGTGGACATAGGCCCAGAGAAACTTAGCAATATTATAATAAGTATGGTGAATTAAACAACATCTGAAATGGAATACTTGGAACATCTTTATATGGGATTAGTATGGGCCTGACAAGGAGGTGTCAAGCTTTTTAAGCAGTCCTCCAGGGAGATGATAGAATAAGACGATATTTCAATTTTGAAGGCTTTAATGGACGGTCATTAAAGAATTGAAATGCGTAGTCTTCTTTGTAGTGGTTATAACAATCCCTTGGGTGGCAAGCACTTGCAACTTGATAATTTTATTGTCCAGTGCCCCAAAAATTTCAATACTAAAAATAGGAGCTGGAAAGTTTATCAGTAGTTGGACATTGCTAAGAATTGTGGTTCTTTCTCATAAAGAGCCTGAATTGCAATAAATTTTATAATCAATGATAACTTTTCTGGTAGTCTAGTAAGGCAGTAGGCAGATATTGATTCCATTGCATGATATTAATGGCTGCCATGTTACACAGAATAGTTACAAGGGTACTGTTCGCTCTTCTTATTATACTAATAGTTGAAGGATTGTAGGGAAAAGTGAAGTGTTGACTGGTACCAAGCAGTGACCTTAGCTCTAGTGCAACTTGTGCTGTAAAAATTAACCCATTTTCAGAAAGTAAGACCCTCAGGCAATATTGATGGACCCCCTTTAGCTTGGGAAAATCTAGTGTTAAAAAAGACTCTCAGGCATCCATGTTGTATAATACGAAGTGGAAAAAGAATTAGGTCTTAGCCTTTGTGGCAGCTGAAGGGACAGAGATAGCATTGATATAATTGGTTAAATAGTCAATGGCAAGTAGGATGTAGCTATGGACATGGATACACATGGGTAAGTGCCCTACTACATCAACACTGATTACATTACATGGCGTTGAGGGATCCATGACTTTATGCAGGTAGCAGGGGTTTGGATAATCCTGCTTACAGCAGGTTAAAAAGGCTTCTAATACTTTATGTATATTTTAAGCATTAGTCCCAATAATAATGTTTTCAACCGCTCAAATGTTCATGACAGCTTCATGTACACGCTGGAGTGGTCTTTAAGGGTATTTTGTTCATGAGGATGTTCATTTGTAAAGCAACCATTTTCTATTTATAAATTTATAGAGCATCCCATCCTTGATCTGGGTGACATTTGTCATAGATTGCAATTTTTGATTTCTGTTGTCTCTAACTCCCACCTGTATGGTCAGCCAATCAGCTCATATAGGCGGTTTTCTTCAGGTACCAACGTGGCTAGGGTTGGCATCCATAACACCCATTCACACTCTGGTACAAAACCTGGTGCAATGAGCTATAGTGAAATTGTAACTCTGTGGCTGTAGAGTCCATCTATAAAGCAGTTAGCTCCCGCTATCAAGCTGGACTGAGTCATTCACCTTTTCAGGGCTAGGGGAGGGCTCAAGCCCTAGGGCTCTGCCTCTTACCCAGATTTTTGACCTAGGACATACCCTAGACGAGAGATAGGTATATGCTACTCTTTTTTAGCACTAGTGGTGCCCAACCCAAAAGGGGGAGTTTCCACTCATTTTATTTGCAAAGGGGCCTAACAAAGGGATTATTAGAGATAAATTTTTTTCCTAATATGTTACCTCAGCTAACAGCCTAGGAAGTCATATCAAAAGGTGAGGAAGCTTTGGGGAAGGTATATGCTACTCTTTGCTTCAAATGTTCCTTTCCACAAACTACTCCAGAGTCAAAATCATCTAAAGTTTCTAAATCTTCAGAGTATTACATGGTGAATATCAGACAACTCTGTGAAGATTTTGGAATTTTAGGAAGCTCAATACAACAGTCACTGCTCCCTATCCCCAACATGTGGTCCAATAAGAAGCCACTGCTATTGAAAAATTACACCAGGGACACCTCAGTTGAAATTCATTTAATTTAGTAAATTAAAATAAAAGGGCTAAAAGAGAAAAGGTTGGTAATGGGGATAAACCTGTTACTAGATTTCAAGATTGTCCCTTTAAGAATAACATAAGTTACTATGCTTTGATTCAAACACCAATTTTTGATAATCACACAGGAGAGATGGGCGACTTCAACAAATCCTAATTGAACTGGGCTAAAACTGTATCAGTCAATGGAAAAAACGGTGTGCTAAAGGGCAAGATACGCCCTGGAGGGGGACCAGGAAACACGGCCACCAAAAAACCACAAACTGAGGCACCACCAGGGTTTGTGAAGTTCACCAAGAAGCATGACCATTATATGGAAATCCAATATAACCAACCCCTATTGAAGGTAGAACACAAGCTCCAATTCTACCTAGGGGTCAAGTCTTCAAATATGTGGGAGGAAGTGGGCGAAGCAAATTCCTCCCTCTTCCCTATATGGTGCACATTACCACTTACATGATCCAATGCGGCTGAATTTATTTGGGCTTTGAGACCAAATAAGATGCAGACTCTGCTGCAAAAGTCTGCGTTGAAGTTGCTACCCCAAGGGCAAACAATTTGTGAGCACCATGCACACCAGATGGAACAAAGCGAAAATTTTGTTTATCTCTTTTAACTCACTCCTTACCACCCTTCCCCACAAGCAAATTGAGGAGGAGCTCTGAGCTGGACTTACCAACTATGGAGAAATAAAACAACTTAAATTGCAGCGGTTTCACCTGATGCTGAACCTGTGCAGAGTAAAAGAAATTGCCATGATCCACCCGCTCCCCAAGGTGTCTGAAGACCTCACAAGAATTCCATGCACAGCGGCATTTCAACTTCCTAGATGGGAGAATGTCAAAGCCATTACATGTCACACTAGAACGTGCATCACCTATCTGCAACCACTGCACCGCATTGGGGAACAAGGAACATGCATGCCCCATGAAGGAGGGCATCATGGCTCCAGACTTCTGTGATGACGCCATGGATGAAGACAATGTAGAATTAAGCAAAATAACCAATACCAACCATGCCTTCCAATGGGGAGAGAATGGGCACTACCTACTCATAGACCCATTAACACACAAAGCATGAAAAATGATGCAGAAGAACCACAAGCGGGAAGCGGCCAAGGATGCATCAATCACGGCCTCCTCCATCAACCCTGGCCCAAAATCAGGAGGACATAGAGGAAATCAGCTGAGTCAACCAGTCAGAACAGAATGCCAAGCTGAGGAGGACATAAAGAAAATTTCCGAGCATTCAATCAGATTTTTACACCCAAAATAAAAGCTTTTCTCAACAATGTTACTGAATCACCTAATGGTATTAATCAAGTGAACTTAGCAGGACAATTCAGCTCCTCTATGGGCGATAAAGTGGGACCCAATTCTCCAAATCCACACCCCAAAACCACAGAAACAAATCAGCGCACTGCACTGGACCACCATGAGTTACAAGCAGGAAAATCTGCTGCAAATCTTAAAAACTGCAATACCTGTGAGAAATTAACATAAGGTATGAGATTGGACGATGCCACAAGATATACTGGTCCAGAATCATGGAGCAGGGCTAGCAAAAAGGGCGTTGGGAGTAGTTTGGGCGGCCCTCCCAACTGCTCCTGAGGCGCCATGGGCACCTCAGTGATAATTGGGATGCTAAACATTATGGGAGCCAGGGCTCATGTTTCTAAGCCAAAAATCTGGACTCTCTGCGAAAACCCCCTGTAAATATCTTAGCCATCCAGGAAACCCACTGCCTACAGGGGGAAGAGGGATCCTGGTCAGCCAGGGTCTCACCATCACAATTGGTATGGATGACACACTGTGGGGTGGTCATCCAAAATAACAAAAATCTAAAAATCACGAACTCCTAACATATCTACATGGTCACATCCTGGTAGCAACAATCACAAACTAAGAGGACACAATTTTGATAGCATGCATCTATGCACTATGCACCGTATCCAAGAGGAAAAAATTCCTCAAAAACATCCCAACATTCACCCTCCCGCCAGATACCATCCTACTGGGCAACTTCAACTGCTAGGATAACCCCAACACAGACCAATGGCCTAACCCCAGGGGATACCCACCAGGGCACATCAAGTTCCATGCAATGAAGGCATCCCTTGGCCTACATGATGCCCTCCCCCCAGGTCACCACTCCTTCCCCACATGACCTGCCCCAACATATGCAAGGGAACGCTCATCTCAATGAGCTGCATCAAATACGTCCTTACACTGAAAAACCACTGTTTGAACATCTCCAACTTTGTAACAAAAAAGATCATTTTCTCTGACCACTGACTCGTTTTGGTGCAGCTCTCGCCAACCTGAACTCCCATACTGGCATTGACCTGGAGGAAGCTACATCTGGAAAACATAAAATTGCCCAAAATATCCGACTGGGTTGAACATAAGGCCATAAACCCATAATTCACAACCCCATTTGTATTGGATCCCATCAAAACTTAGGAAAATTTTTAAAACTGAACTAAAAATTAAAAGTTGCCACCTTGCCTCGCGTAAGTACACCACTGAAACAGTCACAATCAGGCGCACCTTGGCAGAACTGGATCACCTCAAAATCAACACCTTAAAGTCTGGCTATAGCCCCAACTGGGAGCACAAATGGACGGAAATATATGCCCACCTAAACGCCCTCATTTTTGAACACCAGAACAGAATCAAAGTATCAAGAAAAGTAAGTACATAAAAGAAGGTAAAACCTGCTCAACATACTTCTTCCACCAATTCCACTCCTGCAGCAACCAGCCCACATGCACACAGGTCCGCAAATATGATGGCACCATTGCAACTGACCTAACGGAGGTCAAGGCGGAAGTACACTGCTATTACACTGATCTATATTGTGACAACCCAACGGACCCCCAAAAAATTAAAAATTTATACAAACTGCAGGGATACAAAGCACACCACCAAACTACAATATTTCTAAATCTAATTACATGGGAGGAGCTTTGGGATACAATCCGCGGTGCACCACATAGGGAATGTTCAGGACCTGATGAATACCCTACGAATTTTACAAAAAAAAACTTCAAGCAAATCGCCCCTCTCCTCTTAGCATCAATGAACCAGTGCCTGCTTGAGACACGCCTACTGCCTGATGTCCAGGACTCCTATGTCATAACCCTGTTTATAAAGGGTGACAAGTTGGACCTGGCCAACTGGCGCCCAATTGCACTCTCTAACACTTATACAAAATTACTCACAAAAATTTTAGCAACCATATTAGGCACAATAGCCTCCAAAATTTTGGCATCCAACCAGTTTGGGTTCATACCAGGGCGTTCAATCTGGACCAATATACACTCCATCGCCAACATATGTCAGTCCAAAGCAACTGGAGCCCTGGTATTCCTAGACCAGGAGAAGGCATACGACCACGTTAGCTGTCTGTACATGAAGGAATGCCTGAGCGCCTTCAAACTCCCACCCAGACTTATAAACTGGGCGATGCTACTTAAAGTTTCTGAATCCATGGCTGAATTTGGCCCTGGCTTTCTAACTAACTAGATCACACCACGCAGAAGGCTCAAACAAGGGGACCCCCTCAGACCACTGCTGTATAACTTAAGCTTTGATCCACTCCTTTGCGTCACTGACTCAAGCCTCATGGCATAACCGCACAAGGCCAGTCACCAGTCAAAATACTAGCCTTTGCGGGTGACTACATAAATGTTATAGTTAACAACAATGATGCCCACCAACTGAAACGCACACTAGAGGAATATTCCATTGTGAGCAACGTGTCGCTCAACAAAAGAAAAACGAAAACAATTATTAGGCAAGTACACTAACAACTGGGCCACAACACCCAAACCTCACAGCCCCCCCACAAAGGAACAACCCACTCATAATACTCTTTGCATCACCTCCTTCAACCAGCCCTGTCCGCCACCTTAGGATAGGGCTGGAGACAGGTGGGTATGCCAATGAGGCAATGGAGAACAATCTACTACAGTGGATGTCCAACCGCGTGCCTCCCTTAAAGGAAGATCCCCAGGACTAACAGGGCGAGTAACAGTTGCCAAATCACTCATCCTTCCAATGTTGTGGCTCCCCGAACACTCAATATTCTTCTCACCTACATTCATATCCTCAATCCGCGCACTTATACAGGGATGGCTGTGGCCTGGGACCCAGCCACCTGTACAGGTGGAAACACTCTTTGGACCATGCTCTAGAGGAGGCATGGGCCTAATAGACTTTGAGGTCCACGCCAGACGTATACTGGGCACCTGGATAAAGGAAGTCCTAGCCCCAGACCTCCTGCAACAACACTGGTCCAGAGCGGCGAGGGCCAACTTTGCACAGGCGCTCAAACTATCCAACCCACACAACCCGTCCAGCCTGCTCACATATCTTTCAAAATGCCCCAATGCAGCGGGCCCTCATGGAACCCCCCCACACTTCAAACGCCTCCTCAGCACCATTCAGAACATGGCGTGGTCCGTCACACTCACAGGCACGAGTCAGGGAAGGGGAAGGCCCAGAGCCCACTTACACTATAAATCCAGAGGATCACCTCCAGAGGGACACATATGACATGGACCCATTAATTGCGATAATCGACTACTTGGATGCTTTAGACACACCATACAATCTCATGACACAGAATACAATATGGAGAATAACACATCATTCGCTCCTCCAGCCAAGGGTACTAGCTAACACCTGGCGTTTCCTCATAAGATCCTAAAGAATAGCAGATCGCTCCAACTCTCTTCATGCAGAGCGCGCAGTATGTGGAGGGATGGCACCCTGCACCACCGCCTTGAAGCATGCCCCATCTAAAGCAATATGGCTGGAAGTTGCGCATTTGTTAAGAATACACAACGACCAAGAGCTGTAAATCTCCAGAAGCCTCCTCACATTCCAACTTGAATCCCCAATACCACCCACACTCCGCTCCCTGATAGTCACCATTGCAATTTGGACAATCTACACCATATACTGGATGCTATAAAGGGACTGTACCCACCATCATTGGGACAATCAGCAGATTTCACCTACACCTACTGGAACACTTTCAAGCCTGGCTATATGGATACATGAGGCTGAAGTAACAACAACTTGTTGAATCATGGTTCCCAATCTGGTTTCTGCATATGGACCCTTTCCTCCACATCTGCTCCATAATAGGGGAAACCCCTTCAGAGTAGCGCACTCAACCCCCCTATACCTGGCGTAACCAGCTGGAAACAGGGGAGCTCATCTACTCTGAGGTGCCTAATTTTGTTACACTTCACCTCCCCCTATCCCATCACATATATCAGTATTGTCCATTCCCTGGTCAGCTTACCTCGGTTAAATAAAAATGAATTTCAAGATTGTCAAATTAGATAATCAAAACTTACCAAAACTGCTTAAGAATAGCATGGTAATGTCAACTGATATTGATAATGTAGAGAATCGTTTCAAGAAATAATTCCTGCCATTAAAAAAAGGAAAATCAGCGTTTAGAACCAATAAAAATGTTTTAGTAAATCCCCTTCTTAGCACAACATGATAGCCAGAACCCTGCCATTATAGGGTGTTGAAATATTTTGTTTTCCTTTGTTATTTAAGTTTCCACCAAAAAATATTATCTTTGCTATTTAATTTTCAATTGATAACATTTGTGCTATAGGAGTATAAGTGTGGAAAGAGCTCACCTTATGATTCCAATTAAAGGAGAGATTATGGCAGATGTCTTGTGTAACATGCCATCAGAAGCAATATAAACCATAATGAGAACACCTCACACATTCTCTCATTATTGTTAGTATCCCAAACCCCTCTTCCATTTTCATAGGTTACTTCATGAAGGCAGAGTGTCTCCTTGTGGTCTTGAGCTAGTGGTAGAGGTGCTCAGACATCCTCGCTAAGGCCTAGTTTTCTCTCAGCTCGCTCCAGCATATCACCATTAACCCAGCCTTCCATATGGATCCTTCATTTGCTGTATTCATCTGATAAAAACATGATTGGTGATGATGGTAAAGTGAGTTCTGTATATATAAGGTCGCAAATGCTAATTGTGAGGAGCATGGCTAAACATTATTGTTTGGTAACACTGTAGTTCCACTTTTCCTTAGAAAAACTTTTGCTGAAGTAGGCTACCAGTCAGTCTAGTTAATTATTGAACTTGGCTATAATGGCCTCCACGGCCACTTCAATAGCGTCAGTAGTTAGTGAGAAGAGTTAATTGACCTTTTAAATTAAAAAGGACAGACTGAAAACTAAGCGGTCCTAAGAAATTTAAATGCCTAATACCACTTAGGATTTCATTTAAAAAGGAACGTTTTTGAAGCAGGTAGACCAATGTTTCTCAAGGTCAGTATTGTGGGATGAACTGTCTGTAGTACCCCACCATTCAAAGGAACACTTGGATGTGTCTAAGGCTCTATGGAGGCATCTTCTCTATTGTGGAAACTTTGTCTGGTCTAATTGAACCCCTTCTTAGTGACTTAATTCCTGAGGAACTAAATCTCAAGTTGTAAACAAGAATTTAGAAGGCTTGAGATTAAGAGAAGCCTGCCTTAGCCAGTTAAAGTCATATGAAGATGCGCTGTATGTCCATTGTAGGTTTTTGAGGATACTATGAATTCGTTAAGGTAAACTTTTATACACAAAAACTTCAGTTCACCCAGAAGTCTGTCCATAGCTTGTTGAAATGAGTCCAGGGAATTGTATAACCATTTTTGCAATTGATTCGGCACAAATATCCCTTCATTGGCACTTAGTGAACATTCAACTCAATCATGAGGCTAGCTCAATCTGCCAGTACCCTTTAGCAAGGTCCACTGCCAGAAAAAACTGGACCTGTCTAGGATGTGTGGCAAGTCAACAATCTGAGGCAATGGATAACTGTCCTTCTTGTTGCCAAATTAAGCTTTTGGAAGTCCATGACAACTTGATGACTTTCATCTTTCTTTATAAATGAGTACAAGGGGTGAAGTCCATGAGCCTAAGGATAGTACCAGCAATCCCAACTCTACTAAACTCCTTGAGCTCCTTAGTGACTTGGGTTTCCTCTACTTAGCTCTTCCAATAAGGCCACTTAGATGTGGGTGCATCTTCTTTTCTACATCGTATATGACCCATTTCATATTACTGAAGTCATACATGTAGGTGGTGAATAAGTCAACGTATTCTCCAATAGATCATCAAACTTTTTTATTTGTTCAGTAGTTGCATCTTTTCCAACTAGAATCGCAACTAATGCCTCTGTGGGAGAACCTCCTACTTGAAGTTGAGGGCTTCTAAACACTCAGTCATTATCAATCTTGTTGACGAGAAGTAGCTGTACATATGCTATCAGGGTGTTGGGTCCCACCATGCGCGTCTCATTTGTTAGATTGGCCAATAGCACAAAGATAGTCCCAGATTACACAGGATTAAAACCTTTAAGACAAGTTAAGATCTCTTTCACTGATGGGTTATTGACACCTCATCTATTTAATAAGCTTTCAGGGGGATGTTCATAAGTATACAAGTGTGATTATGACCTAAGAATTTTAAGAATTATTTTTGGTTATGGATAGTATAAGGGCATTCCTTCCAGTACATCAACTACGTGTGGTGGCAGCCGCACACTGAAACACCAAGCATGAGAATCAATTTAACTTAATGCAATCTTATCGCCTTAGCTAAGGTGTAGCCTTGGCTATGGCAATTGTAGCATTAAACCCCAGGACGAGTTGGAAGCTCAGCTTCAATTCCATGTGGGGATTAATTGTAAAGAGGGTTCTGATCTTTTAAATAAATAAGAGCATAAAAATTGGCATCAAACATGGTTGCATCAGATCAGAAGCGAAATTTGAATATTCATTTATAATATGGGTTATATTAAAGGTTGTTGAGAGCCAAAACATTTCATATATCATCTAACTACTATTCTTAATATGCCGCCAATCCAATTAGCTCTGAATCACTCCCATACGCTTTCTCGTGATATCTAATACCACTCGCCACTTCCTGAATCCCCAGCTAGCCTTATTTATGATCCAGAAATCTATTTTTAATAAAAATCTCTTCCTACCAGCTTTAATCTTACCTTGTAATTTCTGCTTCTGGTGTCAAGTTTTTAGGTTGCAATAATCAGGGTAGGTACTCCCAAGTATCTAGATGATGTGGTTTTCCAACTACCACAACTGCCGCTACCAGCAAGAAACCCTGTGAGAGGCACTAGTGATATGCTGGTGCCCCAGTAGTCTGCCAGTTGAGGAGCTAAGGAGAATATAAGTTTCAAGTAATTAGGACAGTGGCTGAACCAACTTGGGTGAGGATGGGTGTAGAGCTAGCGAGCCACCCAGGCGAGATGCTAGTTGGTTGAAGGCACCAACTGGGATACCCAGTTCAATGGCTCTGGAGGGTATAAAGCGCTGTAACTAGTGCTGGTGCTGGTTGATCTGATGTTAATCTCCCAGTTGGCACTATGAATTGGGGTTACTGCTTGCAATCTGTCAGAAGCATAGTTGAGGCCAATTTGTTGCATTGTGGGTTGGCAATCTTCATAATATCATCCCTTACCAATCAGTAGGGCTACCCTGTCACCATTGCAAAAGTTCCTGTTTGTAACACAATTGATCTTGTCATCTGTATTCAGTAAGAAGGTGCAAGCCGTTTTACATTCCTTACAATCCTTGTTAGTCTTAAATACTATGGAGACACTTGTCTTAAGTAAGGGCAAATCTCATTTTACCAAAATAGATGACTCCATTGCTGTCCCAGAGTTATTGAGTCTCAAAACAGTAGTTTTTAGCTGAGGTTATCAAGGGCTACCGTCAAAGTGTCTAAAGATAGTTTACCAAACCTGGTTGGGAGTGCAGAATAGGCCTGATAGACCTTGTACAATGGAGGGTCAGTTTGCCATACTCTATATAGTTCTAAAAGTTAGGAGCATCTTTATTTTCTTTTAGGTTTTGACAAAATGAAATTCAATAAGGCCCAACTATCAGTAACCACAATAAAGAGTTATTTTGTGAACTTTATGTGGTGACCCAAGTAAACAGGCTGTCAAACTGTGATGGTAAAGTGAAAAACATGGGTGATTCATCAGAATAATATTAAGAAGTTTAAGATGTTATTTTAAAAAAGATAGTTTGTTCACCAAGGTATCATTAAAGTGAATTCTTTTTTATAAAAGGTTAGATTTAATTAGATGCATGGTAGTAGAATTTTCAGCATGAAGAGCCTTTAATTAATGTTGACCTCCTTTTTGCTGACAGTTCACGTTCCACACCCTATGCACTCCGCTTATAGTTTAGTTTATATTGTGATAACAATCTTTGCAATAGGAAAATATAGGTTTTTCTTGTTCTTTGCTTTGATAGCATGTACGCGAGGCATATTGGGGTGCTTCTGGGAGGTAAGGAATTTATTTAATATAGCAGCAGGAATTTTGTTCTGAGCATCCTTAATTCACAGATACATGTGAAGGTCCACTTGATCTCTATTATATGCAATTGGACATCTGGCCAGGAGTCATGGTCAGAGATGACTGAGGTAGTGGAGTCATCTAGAAAAATACAACTAATAGTAACCAATACTAAAAACCAGTGTAGAATCATCTAGTGAAGTCAGTGGTACTTTCCCCTTTTATTGAGGTGATTGCCATGAAGGCCTGTTGCATATCAATAGAGCTTGTTTATCTCCAAACTCCTGAATTAAGGCGTTGTTTCCTTGCACCAAGGCTTGACAGTCACGCAGGTGTGAAGTCATAATCTCTCTGGATTCTCTGCAAAGGCAAGATTATTGTGTTTCGCTTTGTTCCTATCAGTGGCCTCCTCCATTGTGCTTTTGTGAGTATTCAAGAATGACGCAATACTCTTGTCCAGGAATGTGCCTTTCTTTGAAACTGAGCTTAGAGATAAAGTATAAAGGGGCAGAAAGAGTTTATTCCTGGATCACTACTGTGGCTCAGCTCATAGGACACTGTTTCTGAATACTCACAGGGGGCTCTTTGATCTATTTGCTCCTTAATCTCTCCACGTCATCTTGTTGGTTATCTCAGCATTAGTCAAGGGCGTCTTTACTGCACTTCTTCTCCATATGAACTTCCAAAACCGGAATTTTGGCTTCAGAATTTTAACCCAGTTTCTAAGGTAGGTACAAGTTTGTTCTATCCAAATGAGACATTTATCAGTGACCTTGGTAAACACATGCATATTTTACATCTCCTTGTCTAGTGCCTTTAAGGTGATGTTGGGTTCCAGAGGATGATTATTGGGGAGGACACATCATCATTTGGTAATTTGCTCTATTTGCTTATGTAAGCTTTGATCTACATAATTGTTTTTCTTCTTTATGGATTTTCAGAATTATAGCGCTTGAGATAGTAGGTAAAGGGAGACAAGTGGTCCTTTGGAGCCATGTGGCACTTCTACTCCGTCAGAGCCACTAGGCCCTCTAGGCCCTTTGGAATTACCAGCAAAGTGTTGCATCAAGGCCCTTAGCCCTTCAGACCTGAAAAGATCTCAAACCCTTGAACTCCTGAGGCTATGGATAGAACTTTGAATTTTTGTTGCACTCTTTTAATAACAGCCTCCACTTGGTTCAGGCTTTGCACTAGAGCTGACTTGAAAGCCTGTATCCAACCAGCAGATTCATAGGAGGTTTGCTGAATATATATTCATACTTCTGTTACTACGTCTTGCAGTTAGTGCAATGATTTATTTGTCCATGTATCCTGAAATCTAAGAGTTTAATAAGGCAATCTGGTTTTAAGCGTCATTGATGAGGCGTCAATTATCTTGGATTACCTCACAGTTATCTTGGACAAATAAAGAAGAGGCGTCATAAAAGTTATCAAGGATGATGTTATGGCTCTTCATTAGTAAAAAATGTCGTAACACCTCCTGATGATGCAGTCCTTTCAAATGGATGAGGTGATGAATAGAGGGATGTACAAAAAGGCAAAGTTAGGGTTTTACATCATTATCTAACTTGGTAGTGGCCAGGTTAGATGAAGAAAAAAATATTTAAATATAAGAAGGTAGTGCTATGTCTCAGGAGTGGAAGAATTGGTCTTTGGTCAATTAGATTCAATCCAAGATATGTTAGATGGTGCCGCTAATTTTGTGATACTGAACTTAATATTTATATGGTCTTGAAAAGACAAGCCAAACTCAAAAGGGGAAAAGAACTTCAGAATTTTAGATTGTATGGTGGTATCTTATATTGATATGTACTAATTCATCTAGCTATACTTCCAGTTATATTTGAGGAGAAAAATTCATTGCTAGAATTATCCATTTTGTGATTTAAATTCTCATTGATAACAACTCATGGCCCTATAGTGAGCACCAATACCGGCTTCACCATTATAGAGGAGCCAAAGAGCTAACTTTAGGTTCCCAGAGATGCTTGTTTGGAGATTCTAGCTTCCTTCAGGTTGGCTCTTGGGGATGGAATAACTCCTGATAGGCAATGTCAAAGAACTTTCGCTTTTAGTTTAGTCTATCAATAGGCTAAAATCTTTGTTCATAGCCATTAAAACTATTACCATTAATGTGTGAATGAATGTGAATGCATATGCTAAAATTAATTTATAGAAAAGAATTTAAAACTGACTTTATAAGTTATAATTCATCAATATTTATAGGATGTACGAGAGCCTTGTGGCGGTGAGAGCGTTTGGGTCCTCCTCAATTAGTACTTATACTTCTCATCCAGTATGAGGGCCAAGCAGTGATCACCTTTTTTCTGTTGACGTCTGAATTGCCATTCTACATTGGTTTTGTGCCTTTAAATTTCAATTTTAAGATTTGATAGTTTCCACCAAGCTTACAAATTGTGGCCAACTCTGGATTGTATCTTGTGACAATTCCTGAAATCCCTTTATTAGTTCTTTCCCATTTGTGTGACAGTCAAAGCTCTTCCAGACTGTCACATTGCCTTAATATTCCCATGTAGGGATATTAAGTCTTTAACCAAGGATCCCAAGGCTCAGGAGATCGGAAACTGGTGGATTTAAGCATTTAAAAATGGCAGTATAAAAGGTTCTAGGTTTCTAAATAAAAGAAACCTAACAATAATTAATTGGACTCTAGAACTTGTCAAACATGAAGAGTTCCAAAGAGCTCAGTACATTGAGGCTTTATACCACAGGCCTCCTTGATGAAATTCTTTTTTCCATTTTCTTCCCCATGACGCTAATGCCTTCATCCCATTCTTCTCACTCTCTCGCTTGTCCTTAAGTTCACACTAGATGGAGATCACTCTGACCCCATTTCCTCATCCAATATGGCTGCTTAGGTTAAATGCCGAGGTTCCATATAGGGTGTTTATTCTTTCAATTTTATTTGGCTTACCTGCAGATAAAAACGCATGGATGCCCCACTTCTTGGGTTGGGCCCCACTAGCACTAAAAACAATAATTTATTGGGATGAATCTAGTATAATATGAGTTTTTATAAGTAGAAGAGAGTTAGTCCAATGACTTGAGGTCTCGCTTGGTGTTAGAGACGGTTCCAGAAGAGACTGGAGAAACATTAGAAGCCTTGAAACCCACCATACAGACCCCAGAACCCCTTAAGATTCTTAATGGCGCCCAAGCTACTTCCTCTTTACAACTTTCAAATGTATGTTAATGGTTTTACTTTGTCTATTAAAAATAGAAATAAAAAAACATTGAAAATTTGTAAACTTATCTAGAATGAAATTAGGACATTTATTTGATAATTTAACTGGCCAAAATGGACTACATCTCAAATCTGGAAAAGCCATTGTGTCCTTGTTTGTCCTCTTCGGCGTACAGACCCTGCTACTTAATGTCAGAATCACGCTCACCATTATCCAGGATCTATTCTACAGATGTACCATCAGCTAAAGGACTAGAAATCTCTTCTCTAGAGCATTATCAATTCTTTGAACTATTACATGGGCATTACTTTTAAACTGTTTCATTGCAATGTGAAAAACTTTGTCTATTGCATTTTAGGAATCAATTTTTTAAGTGACAAATTCATTGTCATCATGGCCCAAATCTGGAGGATGGCGTATAAACCACTCATTTCTCTAACCTTCAAGAGTTTCTGATCATATATCATCACAAATTCTGACAGGGGCCACAATTAGGAAGATCTCATATCAGATTGCATATCCATATTTGTACTCATTTGTGAAGTACATGGGTGGGCTACAAATGTCAGTGGGTTTGGCGTTGGTTTATTCAAACTGGACTTTTGTGAAAATAAAAGGCGCAATGGTCCATTCTAATTATAAAAGTTATTGTGGGCATACAGATGGTGGTGTTGCCAATTATATAATGCTGAAGCTATGGCAAGGCTCTCTTTGTCATATACTGGGTACTGTGTCACTTAAGTAAGTGTTTTGTGTCTGAAGAAGCATACTTTATGATCTAAAACATCCTCATTCACCTGAAAGAAAACATACCCTGAAGCAATACTAAGGCTTTATTTACCATACAAAAGTGCGGTCAGGATGGATGTGGACCAGGAATGGAGCAGTGATAACTTTTCTTCACGGATTTAAAGCAGTCTCTTCTTCTTGCCCCAGTCAAATGAAACCTGGCTGGTTAGATGGGCTCAGTATGGTAGAAATTGAGGAAAGGTCCCTTAAAAAGGAGTTGAAGAAAATTTATTGCACTTAAAATAACTACAAACACTATTATTATCCTTAGGGAGAGCCCAAATTTTGATTGTCAATAGCTTATCAGGACAAATAGCCATGCCTTCCTTTATTATAAAGAGATTTCAAAAATTAAAATGGAGTCCTTAAGGACTCAGATTTAAGGCTTAAACCTATGTCAACTGTGGATTTTGCCATAAATACTTTTAGACGTTCTTGGGATACTCTTCACTAGTTTCATAAAAGACAAAACACTACCCATATATGCCACACAAAACTTCCCACAAGTTTGCTTAGATCCTGCTCAATCCTATGTAGAAGTACAGATGGCGCATTATGGAGTCCAGAGGGCATCCTTTTATAATCATACACACTCAGGTAACATACAAATTGGTGTAACGTTGAAGCCTTGAATGGAGATTTTATGGAAGGCTTCAACAAATTCCGCCTTAGAGAAAATTTTTCTTAGCTATCATAGGACAATATCCTCCTTCAGCAGCATGGGTCAAGGATCTTTTTCAGTGACCTCATTTAGTGATTGAAGTCTACAAAAAGGATTTAACATTAGCTTTGGGAACTTATAGTATAAGTGTGCCACTGAAAAATGTAAAAGTGTAGATAAGATTGTGCGCTATCATGTTATTCTCATAAGCGTCCAGGAGACTAATTTGCCTTAGAGTCAAGGGATTACACTGGACATCCTTTTGAAAGTTCCGCGACATCCTTGTATTTTAAAGTGAACTTAAAGTTGTAATTTGCAAAGAGTGAATTGTGGGCGCAAACAGATGTGTGAAGGGTTGGGACTATATAGAAAAATTTTTGATAAGAACACCTTCATGATTAGGCCCAGGAATGATCCATTGATGGATGAGGAACTAAATCCAAATACAAGGGCCATTCTAATTTTGGATGCAAAATGTCTAGGCGCCCTCTAGTTCAAAGTGGGGAGAGTAATTATGCCACTATTCTAAAAAATGGATTTTGTTCATCATTTCCTACAAGATTGAGATGATAGGAATGGTGGTTGCATCCCGCCAATTCAAAACAAGAATAGCAGTAATTTATAAACTTTAATAATATAGTATATGATTATTTAGGTCTCAATTTCACCCTAACAATATAGAAATTGTTTAGGCTTCCACTCCTAAATTATATCTATAATTTTAACTCATTGGTTTTATATTTTCCAGCGGTCTCTATTCCAACATACTAAAGTTGAAATTTTTATCCTAGTCTTCCCCTTTGCGCATCCCCACCATTTTGGGAGTCCCATTTTAGTTAGGCCAAATATTAATAAACTACCACACAATATTACGTAATTATAACTTTACAATTTTGTTAAGTTTAAAAGCTCTAGGTTGACCAATACCAAATATGGAATCTTGTGGATGCCACTCTATCCTCATTAATAATCCAAAAGCTGAAAACCTAGACCTCTGTCAGATATTTGCCCTCACAGCTGAAAAAAGAATGTTTTGGGTCAAATTTAGCTGAAAAGGGTTATGTCCGCCATTTACACGTTTGTGATACTACATTAACCAATTTGAATGATACTAACCATAGTATCAGCCAAAAGACCCTGGCCAATTCTTGGTGGAACCCTGCCATTCATAGTAACATGATTTTGAATTCTTCTCAGGCAATAACCATGAGATTGAGCTGTTGGATTCCCCAACCATGCGGCGGACTCTGGGGCATCTATTGGGTGGTACTCCCCCAGCCACAACCAGGTCTATACAAGCACCTATGTGGGGACCACCCCCCTTTATAGCGTGGTGGGGGTCCCCAAAGTGCAAAAATTTCACAAATGGGGATTGGCAGAAATCATCAAGTTGTTACCTCATGGGTACAATCTAGCCAATAATGCTTACCCATCCAATGTTCAGGCAAAATGAAGTGAGTATCCCGAGCTTCAATAGGCTGCTTCTCCATATTTCCTTATTTTGACTAGTCTAAGATATTCCAAACCTAATTTCAAATTCCCCCAACTCTCAATACAGTTTAAATACTGATCAGTTGGATTTTGAGAGGGATCATTTTCCTTGTTTTCCATGCGCTACTAATAAAAATCATAAAAAGACAAGTTTTATAGTAGTGCTTATTTTTAATTATTTTAATAAAACCTTTGTGAAATCAGTAACATAAGCATCAATGAGCAACAATAAGCTGGATTCCTACAAAATAATGCTCACTACAGGGGATCCCTGTACACCAAAAATAGTTGCTCTTAAAAAGCAACTAGCAAGCGCTTTATTCCGCCTTAAGGAGCTTGAGCAGCGCCCTTACAAACTCCCCCTTATGTACAAGTTCACCCCCAGTGAAGGGAGCATAGCTTCGTTCTTATATGTTTTAATCTTTAATGCAAGACTCATTGGACAAGCAAAAAATCAAACAAATCTTCTTTTGTTTGAGTCTTTTAGCATAGGAAATGGTAATCCCATCCCTGGACAATCTGCATACCTGGGCAGAGGTAGAAGAGGCTCTCTTAGCTGAATTTGGTTCACAGCAGAGTCTTAACAGGGAAAAAAGGCCTTTATGCGCCTAAGAATGTAAGAGGACGAAACATCTGCTGCTTTTGCTGAGCGATTTTACCTCGCTGCAAAAAGGCTGTCAACGTCTAACATGTTAAATCTGGATGATGCTATCGCTGCCATGTTAACTGGGTTAGCTTCTCAACCCTCTCTAGCCTGACATATGATTTCAATGAAACGCTACTTCAAAAACATCCATAACATAAAGGAGGCTCTGTTAGACATTGCTGATTTTCATTCCTTTGCAACAATACATGAAGCTGAGGTGGGATCTTCAATTCTAATCGTTGAAGATCTTTTACCTGTAGAAAAGTTGAGGGTGAGCACACCTGTACCTACCCCAGTGAAAACTGCTTCCTCAGTGTGATTCACAACTGATATAACTCCCTCCTATAATTCAGAGCCCTGTAAGGTAGCTAATACCATACGCCCACACAAGAATACCAAAGCCTCTGTGCCTTCCCCTCCAGCTAAGCTGGTAAATTTGCGCCCAAAGGTTATCAAATCTTCTGTGGCCGTCTCCCCTACCTCAATCGTGGCTTTGCCAGTTGTGGAAAATACCCTTGGGGATGAATATGAGGGGTTGGTAATGTAGGCTAATATTTATTGGGAGTCCTGCGTAAGTGGAGGTCCCTGATTGGTTGAACGCTGAAGGAGTTGATGAAACCACCATACCTGAGGAAACCTACCTCAACAAGTATTAGGGTGCTCAAATGTTATTAAAACTTCCAGCGATGGTGATGAGTTCTAGGCTGGCTTGATTTAACCTCTTCAGCGGGTCCATACCATGAACTCCATATGGATAGATACACTGAGACTGCTCGTAAAATAACCTCCACTTTCTGGCTCAAAGAGGTCTTGGCTTTGTCCCATAACTTTTGGGAACACTCACCAAGGTTGAAGTGGTCGTTCAAAGAGTCTGGGTAATGGCCATCCAGGATACTGGCTCCCCAGTTAACGTAATCTCTACTAAGCTCATAAAAAAGATAAAGCTGGCGCCTGATTTAGAGTAAAATCATGAGTTTGGAATTGCCAGCCCAAACAACATCCGCGCCATTGGGGCATATTCTTCCATTCCCATTCATATTGGGAAGTTTATCTTATCAGCCCCTGCAGAGGCTTTGGACAACAACGCCTATGATATGCTCATAGTTATCCAGTTTATGATTGAGTACGAGGAAATAACTAACATGAAGTAAGGTTTTTCTCATTACTCAACTATGAAGTCCCTTTATACTTAATCAGTAAAGAAACCAGCAAGCACGAGTACTCTGGCCTGGTTGAATATCCCTTTTCCTCTATGTCTTTGCATTATTCCACCTCTGGGCGAAACACAAAAAAATCCTGTTTTAGCGGTTGCTGGGGATGGAATCCCTTTCTATGTGGAAGATGAAGTCATAAGTAAGTGTGGTGAACAACGAGTGGTGGACACAAAAATTACTCTCCAAATACCACACCACTGCTTTTTGCACCTCATAAGTCTTGAGGGCGTTAGCCCTTTGGAGCCTCGGGTATTATCTGGATTATTAGACCCAGACTACCAGAGGCTTATTTATTATTCTTCTGGGAAACCTCACCGGCAAGGAAATAATCATAAGAAAACACAAGGAGATTGACAGAGGGTTTTTAATCCCCATGGATGACAGTGAACAAGTACACTCCATTGGCTCAATGATGGATTTGGGGTTGCTAATGGATAATTTATTATGTACCTTGCCAATTCTATATTTTGGATGAATTGACCATAGGTGAGATGGAAAAAGTTCATACTTTATTAGAAGACCAAAGCGATATATTCTCCAAATCTGACAATGACTATGGCTACATGAAGGTCTGGTGCCACTTCATTGATGTGGTTGATGCCCGCCCTATTAGGTCCAAACGATATTGCAAGTCAAAAGTGGAGGAACAACAAATGAGGAAGGAGCTCCAGCAGTTACTAAACGCGGCGTTACTTGTTCCTTCCCTAAAGCCCTTGGTCTTCTCCCCTTTTGCTAATAAAAATAAAAATGGAGGTCATCAGATAGTCATGGACTACCGCAAATTAAACAACCTCACAAAAAAGGATAACTATCTTATCCCCCGCATTGATGATTCCCTAGCCCAACTCTCCATATCTAACTTCTTCTCTGCAATGGACTTGGCTAGTGGCTATTGGAAAAGGACCTTTCTCCTCAGGATCAGGAGAAATGCACCCTTATTTGTAGTGAGAATATCTTCCAACCCACATGATTACCTCAATGGTTGTGCAATGCACCTGCATCTTCCCAGCATGCGATTGATCACATTTTGCTTGACCTAAAGTTAATTTGTGTCATCGTCTATCTTGATGACATCACGGTGTTCTCAAAAACCTTCAACGAACTACTTGATCACTTGAAGGAGGTGTTTCAACGGTTATGTAAGTCTAATATCAAGTTGAAACCATCGAAGTGTACCTCCTTCCTAGAAAATTAGATTTCCTTGGCCACTCCATTTCTCAAGAGGGAATCCAACCCATACAAGATAAGTTGAAGCACTCTCAAAAATGCCTCCCCCTAAAAATTTATGGTAATTTCTAGTATTTCTATGGATGATGGGGTATTACCATCAGTTCATCCCTAAGTTTGCTCAACTTAGAAAGCCCCATGTCCGTCTATTAACCAAAAATACCCCTTTTTATTGGGGTGCTGAACAAAAGGTCGCCTGAGACGCTTAAGCAACTGCTACAACAACGTCCTATCCTACAGCACCCAGATTATAATAAACCTTTTATCTTGTTTACTGAATCCTCAGACTACGCCATTGGGGCCATCTTAGCTCAATTGGATGTAAACGGTGTTGATCATCCTGTATCCTGTTTTAGTAAGATTCTGTCAAAGGCGGAACGCAACTATAGTGTAACGGAGGAGTGCCTTGCTGTCCTGTTGGCTGTAAAGCACTACCTCCATTTTCTCTATAGAACCACCTTCACTGTAGTTACTGACCACGCATCTCTAAAGGGGTTACAAAACATGAAGGATCCTACTGGTCAGCTAGCTCGTTGGGCTCTAAAAACCAGCCTTATGACGTGAAGATCCAAAACTATGCTGTAACCCATCACATGAATGTTGATGGGTTGACTTGGCTGCCAGTCCTTCACTTGGATAATAGTGAGGCGGAGAGGTTACATGATCTCTTAATGAACTTAGTGAATGGGAGGATGAGGATGAGCCTGTCCAGAAGATGTAGCCCTGCACTCCAATAACACAAAAGTGGATAACGGGAAGTTGTATAAACAAGTGGGGGCTAAATGGCTGCCTTACCTTTGTTCCTCAGAACGCGTACCTGCTATCCTAGAAGCTCATTTCACCCTAGGTCATGGAGGGGCAAAGAAAACTTATGAGTGGATTAATAAATGGTACTATTGGGATGGAATGATGGAATCTATTGTTGACGTCTTGGAAGCTTGCCTTACATGTAAGAAGCAATCTGGCTTCAAGACTAGATACCAGTATCAACCAACTACCCCTCAACAACCGTTCCACACCAACAGTTTGGATATAGTAGGTTAGCTTCCTCAGACTACTAGTGAAAACTGATTTATCCTAGTAGCAATTGACCGCTTCACTAAGTAGATTAAAGCTATGGCTCTCCCTGCCTAAATGGTTAAGGCCACAGCCACGTTTTTACATCAACACATTTGAACTCGCCATGGCTGTCCCCAAGTACTACTCTGAAATAATGGTAAGAACTTCCCTCCAGAGTAGTCAAAATCCTAGCCACATCCATGGGAGCCCAACATCTTTTCTCAGCTCCATATAATTTCTCCACAAATGGGACCGTGGAAAGAGAAAATAAAACCTTGCTTTCCATTCTTCGAAAAATGTCCTCCTCTGATCCTCTTCATTGGGATCAATACCTACCCAGTGCTCTTATAGCATACCAGATTAGCTATCACCAGATTTTAAAAATAGTCTCCATTCCATGTCTTGTATGGGCAGGAACCAGGAATACCTGCCTTCTTAGATAAAGATGTATTCACTTCTAGAGTTGAGGAACCTGAGAAAGTCTTTAAAAGTTTGGCTCAGCGCGTAATACAACTCCTATCTGAAGCTATGAACAATTTAGCAAAACAGTGACAAAAGAAGGGCAGGCTGCTAATGAGCTCCAAACCCCCTACCTACATTCCAAGTGTCCGACATGGTATTATACTACCATAACTGCATCACTACTAGAAGCGGTAAGCTTGGATCAATTTGGGAGGGTCTTTTACCATCACTTACAAGAGAGAATAAGAGTACTCTATCTAATCTTTAGCTACAGGTGTTACCATAAATCACGTACATGGACGGTTCCAACAGCCCTATTCTCACCCAACATTCTTGAAGGGGGTTGTTAAAATCTTGGGCTTTGTTGGCTCACTTTTTAGCTCTGGATTTCAATTGCACAGATTTGTGGATCCTGGCGTTGATTATTTGAGTGATTTTGATAGACTGGGGCAATAATAGTATGAAGACTATTATTATGGTTGAGTGCAAAAGCCACGTTGAGAGTAAAGTCCAACGCTAAACTGGTGCTTCTTCCTCTTGAAGATATTTTGATACTGGTAGGGAACACTTTCCCTATTCCCTTCTCGCAGAGCCATGTGGAGATTTTGATATTGCTAACCTAAGGATATCTGATCCTTGCACTCTTCTCTTGAGAGTAATCTTTAAAACAACCAATGTTTAAACAACTAAGCTAATATCATTTTGAATCTAATTTTATTAGGGAATTATTTGGAGTTTTTATAGTTAGAATTGGCACACAACTTTTCAGCTGTCTGATGAGAATATTTGTGCTCCTATACTGGTTTGACCCTCAGTGTTAGGCACCAAATCTCGTTGGGTACCATTGCCTTGGGTTTCTTAAGCATAATCCTTGAGTGTTTGGAGGACCAAACAATTGGTATTAGGTACACAAAACCAATTTGTTTTGGCTGATGATGATTCTACTCTTCCTCCAGAATTTGAACGTTTTGGTAGTTTCTGATGACTCCAATCTGTTCCACTCTGAATTATTTTCTATGATTTAACTATTGGGTATTATCCCAATATCGAATTATTGCTTAATTTCATTGGGGAAGACGCCTGACAAATTTATCATCTGTCAGCGGCCTCAATTATTATTGAGGATGATGCCCAACAATAATTCATTAGTCGGTGACTTCTAATATCATTTGGGATGCTGCCCAACAATATTCTCATCAATTGGCCACTATAGCTGATCCTCTACGATTATAACTTAATTGTCAAATCTTATATTTGATCAAAGGGTTGGATTATGTGGTCATCTGCAATTCTGACAGGGGTGATGTTGAACATTTGCCCTCACAGCTGAAAAATAATAATGTTTTGGGTTAAATTTAGCCAAAAAGGGAAATTTCAGCCATCTACAGTTTGCAATACTACATTACCAATTTAAATGATACTAACAATAGTATCAGGAAAAAGACCCTGGCTGATTCTCAGTGGAACCCCACCATTCAGTGTAACACAATTTTGGGTTCTTCTCAGGCAATAACCACGATATTGAGCTGTCAGATTTCTCTGACCATGTGGCGGACCCTGTGGCATCTATTGGGTGGTACTTTCCCAGCCACAACAAGGTCCATACAAGCACTTATGTGGGGACCACCCCCTTCTATAGCTTGGTGGGGGTCCCAAAAGTGCAAAAGATTTCGCAAATGGGGATTGGCAGAAATTCATCAAGTTGTTACCTCATGTATACGTTCTATACAATAAATGATTACCCCAACAACGTTCAGCCAAAATTAAGTGAGTATCCTGAGCTTTGATATGCTGCTCCCCCATATTTCCTTATTTGGAATAGTCTAAGATATTTTAACCTGTCCTCAAATTCCTCCTGACCCTCAATACAGTTAAAATACTGATCAGTCAGATACAGAGAAGGATTTTTTCTTTGTTTTCCCCACGCTACTAATAAAAATCATAAAAAACAAGTTTTATAGTAGTGCTTATTTTTAATTATTTTATTAAACCCTTTGTTAACTCCAACAGTGTAAGCACCAGCGAGCAACTTAAACTAGATTCCTAAAACCTCAGAAGGGATGATGGTGATAAGTGGTTAATTTAAGAGGTCAATTTGGAGACCATCTAGTATTAAAAAAAAGAGGTCAATTTGGACCTGCAAAATCCCTGCACCATGACCAGATTGCTAGTTACCAATTTAGAGATTTTTGTAAGAGAGTATCGCCAGTAAGAGCATGCTCCTTGGGTCCCTACAGGTGACTAGAGGCTGGACGGAGCATTTGGCGCCACAATGAACCTCAGCCTAGATAGGTATTTTGCCAAGTTGCATTAGGCCATTATGTTGGGTGATATTCATAAATTCTGAGTTTAATTTCCATATTCGCAATACTTAACAAATTTTACCAATCAATTGAGGTACCACTTTTTTGGCTTAGGTTAGCCATTGTCAGGTTAGAAAATGAATACTTGGTTTGGCTTTTCTGTTACAGCCACGTTATGCCAAGTGTGACTTATAAAGAAAGACTCTCCGGGACACAGAAACTCTCCTCAACCATGTGACAGATTTGACAAAGAGAAACTGGCTGCGGTATTCATGTTTTTGAAGACCTTGAAAGTCTCAACAAGTATAAAATTTTCACTCCTAGTGAGAAATGCCTACTTTTTTCACTGAAAACACAATGTCTTATGCATTTTTGTCTACTAGAGATTCTTACCATTACTACATATCTTTACCTTGTTGATTCTTACTATTGTTATTAGATAAAATGATCAGGTAAGAAGATGAATTGACCCCAGATTTTTTCATATATAGTAGTTGAACTGGAATTAGATTAATATTGTAGGGAGATGATATGTTTAGAATAATAGGAACTTCAGCACCCATTTCAGAAATGCGGGTAAAATTATGATAATAACCAGAAACTTCATGATGCTTTGTCCATAAGGTCCAGGGCTTGATGTCAGACTCTCTCTGGAGCAAGCCAGAGACAGCTGGTGCCCAACCTGGGCAACCAAAAAATCTCCTCTTCTAAAATGGGAGCAAGTAAGATGGCGTCTGTATGTCATGAAGATGGCAGAAGAAGTTTAGACCGGACTGCCAGTCAGGATGCATAAGCACCAAAAAAGAAAGCCAGAATGCCAGAGGCATTGTTGCACAAATGACGTTGTATGGAGCTGGGCATTGGGAAACAATAAATCGTTGGTGCAAGATGATAGTGGAAAGTAACCCAAGAATGAACCAAATTAAGGCTGCCCAGACCCTGAAGGTCTTACTGCAGGGGGTGGTACCACATGTAGGGTTTTGACAAGGTCACCGGTAGTCAGGGTAAAATCAACTGGAGAGACAAGGGGGCAGATCCTTGCCTGAAGATGGTGGATGTACAGCCACAAGATCCCAGTATATTGTCGGCAAAAGTTCATAATGACAAGGTTAAAGTGCCAGAAGTATCTAGCTCGCTGAATCCAGTTTAAAACGGTGGGGCCATAGTGACCATTAGTACTGGTAGAGACCATCCGGTATATGGACCAACGGGCCACCATAGAATAGCCATCAGGAGCGTGGCCAGAAGGATATTAATAAAATCAAAATTGATAGTTTTAGAGGCAAAATTTTATTGTAAAGGAAAGTAAGAAAATTGACCAACAATTTTCTCAGTGCAAAGTACTGATTAAGTGGTTAATTGATGCAGGGACAAGCCAGGATTGAGACCCTCAATTTTGACCTAACTGTCAAATTATTCGGAAATGGGGGCAGATAAATTCACTGGGAACTGACATTAAAGGATTTGGTGGCAGACCGAGTTGCTGTCAGTTTAACCTCAAATGCCCAAACTGAGGCTTAAGTGCATTTATGATGGTTAGTGTGAAAGTGTTTAGCCCGATGAGCAGCGGGAATCCCCAAAGGCCACCCCACATAGGGGCGGTCTTAATTGGTTGGGAATGGGTTCAGGATGCCCAACCCGCCCATGTCAGGTCACTGGGCCATTCATTCACTCAAAAGCATTGCATGGCCATGATGCCCAATTTGCTGATAAGAGCTTTAAACCCTCATCAATGGTGTCCGATGCTACTACCTGCACGTCAGGGATCATCCCTGACAATTTTGGGAGGGGGTTAATTTTTGCAATCATGGTGTTAACTGAATCGGAACTTTCAGCAATTTTGGCCAATAAATCAGTCTTCATCCCTTTTCAACTAAATGGGATTTAATCATAGAGCTTGTTCTCACTTGATTTTGGACTGAACGACTTCATTTTGGTAATCTTGGTGCAAATTTCCCTGATCAAATGTACTAGTTCTGCTGAGGTGAAGGTGGGCATTGGGGGAGGAATCTGAAAAGGAAAGGCTGTTACCCAGCGCTTGTCTACCACGTGGGTGAGGTCGCCCTGGGTGACGAGTGGTACTGCCACCCTCTTTGGTACCTTCTTACTCAGAAACAGGAAAAAGCCCAATCTATGCACAGGGGACATTCCCAGAACTTACGTTACCCTTTCCTTTTTCAAAGGAAGGGCACCGCTGCCAGGAAACTGCATGAGGGCCACATTCTTGTGCGCCTTGGGTAAATTGATATCCCATTACAGTAGCGATTTTTTGGTTGGGGGCGGGGAGCTTCAGGATAGGATTTGTGAAATGCTTAACCAGTTCCATGCAGTTGGCGCAATTGTGAGCCTTAACTCAACTTTTCTCATAAGCTGGATACCATTTCCAAGCCAGAAGATATTGAACAGACCAACGCGACTTACGGGATGCCAGGATATTCTCCACTTCAGCCTCTTCTGCATTTTTGATAATAATCAGCTCAAGCTCCATGGGAACCGTGCCCTTAAAGGGCGACAACTGGGAGACGTGGAAGATGGGGTGCTGTTTCCAGTGAGCTGGAAGCTTTAACCGGAATGCACCATTACCCAAGACTTCCTCTCAAATGAGGACCTGAAAACTTACATGCAAATTTGCAGGAGGGGACTTGCATACATAAATGACATGTATTGAGCATAACATAGGAGCCCACCATTATGTAATGACCTGGGAGGCGTTTTCAATCTGCAAACTGCTTGTAGTCTTCAATAGTCTTGGTGAGGTGTTCCCGCACTAAGAATTGAGTAGACCTAATATGTTCAGCATGGTCTGTGGCAGCTTGGACCTCGGGCTGCAAGCAGGGTCTGACCAAAAAGGAAGGGTTATAACCCAACGTTGCTTTTTAGGGAGAAAATCCCATGGAATCGTGAGTCCCATTGTTGTAAGAAGATTGAGCAAGGAGAAGGTCGCTACTCCCAGGTGTCCTGTGCGGCTGCAGCATAGCAACGCAGGTACTATTCAAGGACTTGGTTAACTCGCTTGTTCTGTCTGTCAGCTGGGGATGATACGCCATGGAGTGACAGGGGGAGATTTTTAGAATAGATAAGAGTTCACTCCAGAACTGCACCATGAACTGCGCCCCACTATCACTGATGATCTCCTGTGGGAGGCCAAACATTGAGAACACATAACGCACGAAGAGGCAAGCAGTCACTCTGACATAAACGTGGAAGTACAAGGAATAAAAAGGGACAAATTAGTGAAACAATCCACCACCACCACTACCGTAAACCCATCAGAGCATGGGAGTTTGACAATAAAATCCACGGACACCAATGTCCATGGACCCTCCACCTGCTGTAAAGGGTGTAGAAGCACATTTCTACCAGAGCGATCTGACTTAGCCTGAGAACAAGTAATGCAATCAGAGAACCAGGCCAGAACCTTCTTGGTTATACCCACCCAATTGTAGGTCCACTTGATCAAGTTGATGCATTTCTTATTTCCTGGATGGCTGACCATGGGGGGATCATGATGAGCGTGAAATACCTCAGTTCTGAAGGGAGGGGGAATCCAAATTCGTGACCAGAAATAAATAAGACCCTCCTCCAAGGAGTATAGAGAGTGATTATGATTTTGGTGGGACACTTGCTTGACCAACTCCACAACCTCAGGGCAAGCCATTTGTCCAGCCAAGACCTGAGTGAATAAGTAGGGCGTCAGGGGCCAGAGCGATGGAAAAGATGAAAGGGGGAACAATTGACAGGATTTGAGCAGCAGGAATCACATTAATGAGTCAACTTCTTCTGAGTCCGAGGGACAGTGGGTGGGGCTGCAGCTGAGAAAATTGGGAAGTACGTTAAGTGCACCTTTATGAATTCATATCTGAAATTCAAACTTCACAAGTTCTGATAGGTTAAGCTTGCCTATGTGCCAATTTTTGGGGTTTACAAAAGTAAAAAAGGGCCTGGTGATCCGTGCAAACCATTAATTCATGTTGGGCACCCTGTAACAGATACCTCCAATGAGTTAATGCCCATGCTACATCTGCCAATTCCTTGTCATAAATGGCCCAAGACTGCTCCATAGAGGTGAACTTCTGGGAAAAATAGGCGACTGGGTGTTCTAAGCCATCATGCTCTTGGAGTAACACTGCCCCCACTGCTACCAATGAGGCGTCACATGCAACAATATATGGTTTGGCAGGATCAGCGTGTTTCAAAATGGTAGGGGACACAAACACTTCTTTGATTGATTTAAACGCCTGTTGGCATTTGACCATTCAGCAAAATGGTACATTTTTCCCTGTGAGTGGGTGGAGTGGGGCGGCGAGCTGGGAAATTGCCAGGGAAAATTTTTTAAGAAATGATGGTTCCAAAGAAACTCACTAATTGTTTCTGGGTTGTTGGGGTTGGCCATTCTCGGATAGCGTCCAACTTATTGTGAGGAATCGCGTAGCCATCTTTAAGGATGAGGTTCCCAAGGAAAGTAACTTCCTCCTTTATGGAACTCGAATTTGGAAGGCTTAAAAACTAGCCAGCCTTATGCAAAGCGGCCACGACTGCTTCCAAGTCAATAGCATGTTGTTTGGGAGTTGGGGAGTGAACCAGAATGTTGTCAATATATGCAACTGCACAAGTAAACAGGAGGTCACCCAGTACACTGTCAATCATATGTCAAAACGTAGCAGGAGCATTCTTCAGCCCAAACTGCATTACGCAGAATTAAAAATGCCTTTCTTCATCCAGATTGCTGTTAACCATTCTTGGCCTTTCATTACCCAGATCTGGTCAAAGGCGTTGATGAGATCCAGCTTGGAGAACACACAAGATATAGCAATTGCTTGGCTTATTGTCTGCTCCAAAGGTAGGGGTTAGGGGTTGTGAACCATTACTTTGTTTAGATGTCTGTAATCTATGCAGGGATGGAGGAGACCATCAGCTTTTTTGCGAAGACAATGGGAGATGTGACTGGCGAGGTCTCTTTAAACAATCATCCTTTTCTCAGCATTTTATCCAACCAAGAGTTGAGCGCAACCTCCTCTTCTGCTGTATGGGGGTACAACGGGCAGTTGATATTAACCTACTCCACTGTTGTACAAAATCCTAAGTCAAATTTAATATGAGGAGGTAGATGATCCACTTTTTCAGAATCTAATATACTTTGATAGTGCAATAAATTTTCTGGAAGATTGGACGGTATGCCCGCAGGAGAGATGAGGGAAGTAATAGTACTGCAACCTTGAGTTTTCTTAAGAGTGTTGATCAGGGAAATTCGCCCTCCAGTTGATCATTAATGAACGACAGCACGTTAGACTCCAGTTGGATCCTGACATGTTGTCAGCGCGACCATCCCACTACTAAAATTGCCAGAAACACCAAGTTTGGCATTGTGAAAATTAATCGCAGAAGCTAAACTGATGTACCAAAAAAGGTACTGGCTGACAGACAACATATAATGTCTGGGAGGCAGAAGAAGCCACCATCACTGATGGGCCTGCGTCCATGTCCAGTTCTAATTGTTGGGCTAGCTCAACGCTCATGAAATTACCCATGGCACCAGTGTCCACCAGGGCATCAAAGGAGACATGGTGGGATCTGATACTAATTTTCATAGGCAATAAGAAATAAGCGAAATTTTGTTTATTGGAAGATTTGGGCGTTTCTGTTGTAACTGAAGAAATAGCTGGCAAATTGGGGGAAGGTCAGGAGCTTTTCTTGGAGTAAAGATGGGGAAGACGAGGGCTTAAGAACCAGCTTCCTCCATCTGGGCTTTTACTGATTCATTTATAGGTGGATCAGGATCAGCCAAATCTGTCGCAGGAGTAGAAATGGGCTCATAAGACTAACTATTCCTGTTTTGATGGTAGACACTACATCCGCGTCATTGTTGGGTAGTCCTATTATAAAATTTCCCTTTTGATACCGGGAAGCATGGCGAGGGAAGGCATTAATAATAGTCGTGGTGGCACATATTTGATCTACCATTCCTTTTGAGGTGGACCAAACCTCGTGAGGAGCAGAAACTGAATCCAAACCTCCTCTAAAGATTTCCTGAAGCACATCATTAGAGAGGTCCAGTGTGGGAGCCAGTTCACGGAAGGTAGAGATCAAAGAAGCCAAACTAGGGGTCTTCAGTCAAAGTATAGAGCAATCTGAATAAGTGGTCCAAGCGTGACACAGGGGGTTTCAAATCAAGTATGACGGTAATCAGCAAAGCGGGATCTCCTGCTTGTGAGGAAGAGCGCAGAAAGCCTCTAACCTAACGATGAGCATCCCCTTCCACAGCATCCATTAAAGTGACCCTTTGTTGGGCATGAGATAACTCAGCGGCGTTGTTAAGGGCAATTGTTGAGTGCATCTACACATCAGCGAGGGCGTCAAGAACTTGATTTATTATCTCTCAGGATGGAACACGTGAGCTTTCCTTCAAGCTATTAGAGGGGGAGGGGTAGTAACCCACGCGGCTCAGCTGCCTGAAGAAATTTCTCTAGGGTAGAGTGTATATTACTCCCAAAATCAGCAAGTGACCAAACGAACAACAAAAAGCAGAATACTGATTTCACGTCCATTTGGTATATGGTGACCACTGTAATGCCCACCTCAAAGAGCAGGGCAGAAGTGGCTGGAAACAATGGTTGGTTAATTATGTCATAGAAAATGGTAGAAAAAGTTTAGACTAGCCTTCCAGTTGGAATTTTTAAGCACCCAAAAAGCAAGCCAGAATGCCAGAGGCATTGCTGCACGAAAAACGTTGTATGGAGCCAGGCACTGGGAAATGATAAATTGTTGGTTCAAGACAAAAGTGAAAAGTAACTCGAGAACAAATTAAATTGAGGCCCCAGACCCTGGAGGTCTTACTGCAGGGGGTGATACCACATGTATGGTTTCAATAAGGTCACCGGTAGTCAGGGTAAAATCAACTGGGGAGACAAGGGGGCAGATCCTTGCCTGAAGATGGTGGATATACAGCCACAAAATCCCAGTATATTGTCAGCGAAAGTTCATAAAGACAGGGTTAAATTGCCGGAAGTATCTAGCTTGCTGAATCCAGTTTATGACAGTGAAGGCCATAAGGACCATTAGTACTGGTAGAGCCCATCCGGTATACAGGCTGACGGGCCACCAGAGAAAAGCCATCAGGAGTGCAGCCAGAAGGATATCAAAAAAATTAAAATTTGATAGTTTTTGAGGAAAAATTTTGTTGTAAAGGAAAGTAAGAAAATTGACCAAAAATTTTCTCAGTGTGATGCAACTGATTAAATAGTGGTTGATTGATGTGGGGACAAGCCAGGATTGAGACCCTCAATTTTGACCTAACTGGTGAATTATTCAGAAATGGGGGCAGATAAGTTTACTGGGAACTGACATTGAAGGATTCAGTGGCATACTGAGCCACTGTCAGTTTGACCTCAAACGCCTGAACTGAAGCTCAACTGTGTTTACAATGGTTAGTGTAATGGCATTTAGCCTGATGAGCAGCGGGAATCCCCTAATGCCACCCCACATAGGGGTGGTCCCAATTGGTTGGGAACGGGTTCAGGATGCCCAACCCACCCATGCCCGGTTGCTGGGCCATTCAGTTTGGTCAAAAGTGTTGTGTCAGCTGTGATGCCCAATTTGCTAACAGGGAGCTTCGAACCCTTTTTGATGGTGTCCAAAGCTACTACCTGCATGTTGGGGATCATCCCTGACAATTTTGGGAGGGGTTAATTTTTGCAATCATGGTGTTAACTGAATTGAAACCTTTAGTGATTCTGGCCAATAAATCAGTCTTTGTCCTTTTCACTATATGGGATCCAATCATCAGGCTTGTTCCCACTTGATTTTGGACCAAACGACTTCATTTTGGCAATCTCAGTGAAAATTTCCCCAATCAAATGTTATAGTTCTGCTGAGGTGAAGGTGGGCACTGAGGGAAGAATCCGAAGAGGAAGGGCTGTTACCCAGCGCTTGTCTACCATGTGGGTGTGGTCGCCCTGGGTGACGAGGGGTATTGCCACCCTCTTTGGTACCTTCTCACTAGGAAACAGGAAGAGGCCTAATCTATGCACAAGGGACATTTTCAGGGACTTACACTGTAGCTCACAATAGCTTACCTAAGTTTTGTGAAACATGTATTAAAGCTTGGTGGAAGGAATATAAGCAAATCCTGAGTTAGTTTGAGGTCATGTAGCATTTTATGAATCTGAGAGCGAGCCTTATTGTATAGATAATAGTGTGAACCAGACGGAGTCATATCTCTCCTCAAGATAGCTAAACTTTTTACCAGGTCAATGAATTTCTCCAGAGAAGAAAAAAGGGACGGTGGTCCACTAAGTGGTCTACCACCCAGAATCTAGGTTTTCATACAAGATGTAGATAAGTGAATCCACTTAATTGTGAAGTGAAAGGGATGCTCCCACTGCACTTTGGAGGCGTGCTTGTAAAAGTGAAATTGAGCTTGAGCTTTGTGAATTAGGTCAATCTCTGTGGATCCCAAAAAGGACAATGGTAAACTCCTGTGGGAGGAGGTTGGTGACGGTGGTTAGGCAGACTTTTTATTGAAATCCAGTGGTTATTTTATGTAAAACAAAGTGGAACAAACATACTAACATTACCACAGTAACTGTATGTGTGTACCAGGCAGGGTTGTTCACGGGTTAGGAGTTCACAAGATATTTATAAAGAATGAGTAAAGTCATGAGTTAAAAAAATGAAATGAATAGCTTCATTCCAATGTTCATTAGAAACGGCTGGGTAGGCAAACCCACGTGCATGCTTACGCTATAGTAATGCAGAAAACTAGTATATAATATACTAAAGCATAGATCACTTGTCTTAAAACATTATTACCAGTAAAGGAAGCAGATGCTAAAGATCCGGAGCGTTAGCTGCCAAGTGTCCAATATCTATGCTTAAATGTGGCACTTGTGGACTCTTTTATTTACATCATGACTGTTTGATGGTAAAAAAGATGCTTAGCCAAAATTTTTATGTAGTTTTATATTATAATCATAGAAGAAGGAACTAGTAAATAACAGGAGAACTGCTTATAATGAATTTCTTAGTTCAGATAAAAATTTATAGGCTGATTTCCTCATGAATTTCTCTATTATCATCCACTTCTTATGGTTCTGTCATCAAAATTCTTCTCAATCCATTGAGGCATTTGCTACTACCCTATAGGACCATCCAAATTAAAAGGCTTTGTTATTGATTTTCTAGCTCCATTGGAAGTAAGAATCTTGGTTTTAAATACTCAGGATTTTGACTTAACGCAACTTGCATTCTACAGAATATTAGTTTAACGTTGCAGTCAGATAAAGCTTTGATTGTGAGACTTATAACTAAGTTTAACATCCATGTCAAAATTCACATTTTTTGATTATATGTTTAGTAGTTGAGATGAGACTTATCTTATATATATACTCAAAGCTTTTTGTAATTCTGTGATCAGAAATTGATTTTTATGAAACATGTAGTTACTTAGAACCTAACTTAAGAGGCACATAGATATCTAATTTTGCATATGTACATCTTTAATAGGGATTGTTAGATTTGATGGTTGACTCAAAAATAAACCCTTTAATTAAAATCATCAATGCTGTTAGATTACTCCCATTATTGGATCATTTATCCTTCCCAATTTATCTGCATAATCTGATAAATCAGATTCACCTCAAAACCACTTTGATTGCATTTAGATATCCTTATTATATAGCTAATAAAAGCTATGATATAATAATATTAAGGCTGATTAAAGAGCCATTTGGGTGCAAAGTGGTCTCATGGCATTAATTAAATTGCACTTCCTAAATTAGTGCACTAACATTGATGCACTGAGGCGGAATTTTGGTTCAATTAATGAAATCAATTATTTAGCACTTAAATAAGATGTCCCAATTATGGGCATACTTAGTGCTATAAAAACCCTGATGATATCCCAATTAGGGTGCATCATGTTATGAGTCATATATCTTTTTATCCCCCATTTATTGTTATTCATCGAGTTATGAAGTGGCCTTTAATTGGGAAGATTTTAATGTTGAGTTTCACATTTAAAATTGACCCAATTATAGGGGTAAAATTGCCATTAGTTAGGCTGAAACGATTGTTATTTCTAGTCAATTCATGGGCTAAATTAACTTGGGGATTTTTCAATATTATTACCATGGCCAGCAGAGGATTGGCATATTATTAATGAACTCATCTAATAGATGAGTTCAGCCAGGAAATGCCTAAGAGGTATATAATACTGGCACCTGGCCAATTAATATAATCATATTTTATCATCATCATTTAAGATCATCATGTTATATCTTTATTAATTATTGTTGTCCATCGTCGTCTGTCTGCTATTCTTATCTGCTGCCTTTACATCTTTATTAATTAGCTGTGTGTGTTTATACTTCCCAAAGAGAAGGACTCAGTGATATCTGCTGAGAAGTAGTCCCTATTATAAAGGAATTCTTCCTATTTCATACAAAGAAAGAAGGTCCTGTAATTGTTGTTGCCATTAGAATTAAAAAAGTGAGTGTACAGGAGTTATTTGGCTATTATCATGGATTATTGGATAATCTACTTTCCAACTATGAGTAGGAGTTATTAGAAAAGAGAGTTTATAACCTCAAATCCCTTGTTAAGTCAATTTAACTTGCACCATTGGCTAAAAACTTAACATGGATAGTTTAGCTTAATATATATTCTATTTTTTCAAAAACTTGTGGTTGAAATTAAATTTATAATACTCTTGCCTAATTTGATAAACCACATCAAAGCTACACATACATACAAATAACATGTATGTAAATATTTTGGTTTGGCAATATTTTAAAACAAACTCTAAATTTAATTCTCTTATGATAGAGATTATTAGCCTATGATTATACTTAATTTAGCATAAAAATATATGAGAACCCATGGTTTCTTAGTGGGTGCCTAAAAACTAAGAAGAACCTCTATGCCAAATTTCAAATTCCTAAATTATGCAGTTTAGGAAATATGATGAAAAAATTTTATATTATAGTCTTATTGATGAACTTAAAGGTTGATTGTCACAGAGCTGGCAGATAAAATTGGGACTGTACTGCCAGTCATGGTGTGTGAGCACCCAGAATACAAACCAGAATACCAAGGGCATTGCCATCTTAGTGGTTTGATAAATAGGTTGGATGGGAGCAAACAGAGGATTACAGCTGTTGACTGCCGCAACTACCAACCCACCAACTAACCAAATAACGGCCCCTGAGGGACCCAAGGATTTAGAAACAGGAGACTTATCAGGTATATTGGTGGGTCCAGGATTTGCTGCAGGGCCACTAGTGATATATCAGGCGGCAAGGTCAAAAAACCTCACCCAGCAGGGAGATAAGATTTCCAACATCATTGACAGATCTTTCCTCCAGAGAGAGCGCTGGTAAGTGAGGATATCCCCAACAGGTCATGCATATGATATCACTATTCAACAAAGGTGTGGAGCAGCGTGGTGAGCATGGCCACTAGGGCCCAATTGTTATGCAACCCAAGAAACATGGCTCAGGGTTTCTGAGGCGGCATATCTGGAAAAAATTTATTGAAGTAAATTTTGGGTTGGGGAAAAGTGTAGTTTATTGTAAAACTACAGGTAAAGAAATTGACTGACAACTGTACCAGTGAGTGATGGTTGACTTAAGGCCTTGGGGCTTGGCGAATAAGGGTAAATGCATAAACTGAAGGAGTTACAAGTCCAACCAATTTTTTGGCAGAACGAAATTTCGCACTAACTTGATGCCAAATCAGCTTTTCACTAGCAATCTGGCTCCAGCTCAAGTTTCACCACTAAACTGCTACTCCAAACATGCTTTTACTTAGCTTGGCACTGCTTCATTTTAAAGGTGACTGAAACCACTTATGTCCAGGGCACAGGGACCCTGTCCCACTGGGTATCAAATGTGCTTCCCACATTCAAGGTCATTGGGTTCAATCCGCTAAATTATTTGGATTTATCACCTTAAAAATGCAACCTAAAATTGCCATGTGAGATGGTCCCCCAATTTCTTAAGGTTCATTGTCCCCTTGGCGGACCCTACCACTGGATCTGGAGTGACGCGTTCACCATTGCCATTTGCCCAACATCTTCTTCTCACCACAACCTCTGCAAACACTTCCTCAATCCATTAGAGAAGCTCGCTCATGGTCAAATATGGCGGGGAGGGAGGAACCCTCAAAGGGTAGGCCATCATCTATCATTTTTTCATCATATAGGAGAGATTGCCCTGGGTGATGAGGGGGATGGCCACCTTCTTTGAGCCCCTTTCCAAGTGAAAAGGGAACGCCTTTTGGTCGAGGCGTAGTGGATGCTCCCCCAGACTTACATTATCATTTCCACTTTTTTATAGGAGGAGCGCCCCCACCAGGAGCTGGCCAAGGCGAAGTTTTTGTGAGATTTCAGTAGTTTTATTACCATCAGTGTGACGATTTTCTAAGGGGGCGTGGAGCATCAGGATGAGATATGTGAAAAGCCTCAACCAGCTAGAACAATTGGCGCAGTCCCAGGCACTAACCCAACTATTGTTGTAAGCTGGGAAAACTTTCCACGCCATCAGATATTAAAACAAATGGCGCGACTGCTGGGAAGCTAAGATGGCATCAACCTCAGCATCCTCCGACCCTTTGATCACAATTGGTTTGGTTTCTGATGGAATTACCCCCGTTGAACAGGGACAACTGTGACTCATGGAATACTTGGTGTTACTTTCAATAGGCCATAAGCTTCAAACGAAACATCCCGTTGCCAAGGTCTTCTTCCACCAGATAGGCCTGGATTGTTGCTTGCAAATTTGTGGAAAGGCACCTGCATATGCAAGTAGTGCATGTCCAGCATGACGTGCAAGCCCACTAAAATATCATGCGCCAGAAAACGTTTCTGGTCTAAAAAACGCTTATAGTCACTAATAGCTTTGGTTCGGTGTTCCTGAACCAGAGACTGGGTGCTACAAACATGTTGAGCGTGGTCATCCATGGCCGGTACCACAGGATGAAGACACAGCCCCACTGAGAACGAAGGGTTGTACCCCAGTGTTGCCTCATAGGACAAGAACCTTGTTGACGCATGCATTCTGTTAAAATATGCAAACTGAGCAAGTGGAAGATTGTCCGCCCAGGTGTCTTAAGCCACTGCAGCATAAAATCAAGGGTACTTTTTCAAAAACAAGAACTACCCGCTCCAATTGGCCATAAAACTGAGGATGGTGCGCTGTTGACCAACACAGCATATTTTTTAAAATTGAGTGGAGTTCAGTCCTGAATTGCCCATAAACTGGGGATTTCAGATGCTTATTATCTCTTGCTGCAATCCCAAAAATTTAAATACATGGCACACGAAATTCTTAGCTCTCTCCTCGGAGGTAATGGCTGAGGAGCAGGGATTAAAAAGGGCTAATTTAGTAGAACAATCCACTATTACCATAATGGCGCTAAAACCATTGGAGCTAGAAAGCTCAACAATGAAGTTGATGGCCACCAAAGTCCATAGACCCTCTGCCTGCTTCAGGGGTTTAAGGAGTCCATTTTTCCCCTGACTGGTCCAACTTGGCCTGCACTTATGTAACACAATGCACGATTCAGGATGGAATATCCTTGGACAGGCCTTGCCAGTTGTACATCTATTTAACTAGATTGAGACACTTTTTATTGCCAGGGTGCCCTAATGTTGGGATCGTGGTATGATCAGATAACTTTGTCATGGAGGGGGGCGGCACCATAAGCATGATCTAAACTGGATTTGGCCCTCCATTAAAGAATAGAGACTGCTTGTTCATAGGAAGTGCCGACTGATTTAATAACTCCAAACCTTCTGCACAAGCCGTCTGGGCCATGAGGACCCTCAAAACCAGGGGCGCGCCTGAACCCAAATCTGCCACTAAAATTGTGGGAGGAGCAATAACTAAAATTTAGGCTAGTTGGATAGCTGTGAAAAGCTCTTTCTCATCTACCTCCTCAGGATACAACACAGGATTGTGACTAAGAAGTTAGGAAGCAAATTCAATGCTACCTTCATGAATATATACTTAAAGAATAAGCTGCAAAGATCATGATACATCCATGTTTGACAGTGCGCCAACTTCTGCAGCTTACTAAAGTACAAGAGGGCTTGGTGATCCGCCCACACAGTTACCTTGTGCTGAGCGCCTTGCAGAAGATACCGCCAGTGGGTAAGAGCTACGCCATGGCAGCCAACTCCTCGTCATAGATGGCCCAAGCTTATTCAGAAGAGGAAAACTTGCAGGAAAAGTAAGCCACTGGGCGTTCCAGTCCATATAGCTCTTGCAACATAATTGACCCCACCACATCAGATGTAGTATCACACACTATAAAAAACGGGTTGTTGGGGCTGGCGTGCCTCAGAATGGGAGGAGACAGAAACATATTCTTGATGGCCTCTAACGCCTACTGGAACTTCTTCATCCAGCAGAATGGCACATTTTTGCCCATCAGGGGGTGAATCAGTGCGGTAAGATAAAAAAGGGCGGACGAGAATTTTTTAGGAAAATGATGGTGCCCAAGAAGATCTGAAAACGCTTTTTGATTGTGAGGGAAAGCCATTTGAGGATAGCTTTGAGCTTGTTGGAGGTATGGCATACCCATCTTTTAAGATGAGATTACCCAAGAAGGTAACCTCTTCACAAAAATACTTGACTTCAACAACTTGACATAGAGTTCTGCCTTGTGCAGAGCAGACAGCACTGCCTCCAGGTCTTTCTCATGCTGCTCAGGCGTGGGGGAATGGAAAATTATATTATTAATATACGCCACCACGAAGGTGAACCTAAGGTCCCCCAGCACGTTATTGATCATATGCTGAAATGTGGTGGGAGCATTTTTCAGACCAAACGGCATCATCCATAACTGAAATATGCCTCTCTTTAGTCCAAATGGAAGTTAATCATTCTTAGCCCTCAGAAACTCAAATTTAGTTAATTTCATTGACAAGATCAAGTTTCAGAAAAAATCCAGGATTTGCAATTGTCTAGCTGATCACCTGCTCAAGGGGAGGAGATGGGGATCATGTACCATGATATTAATCAGCCGACTGTGGTCAATTCAGGTCTACAGCGTCTCATTGGCCTTCTTTTGAAAACATTATGGGATGTTTCCTTGAGTACACATCCCTTTCTGAGCATGTTGTCCAGCCATATTTCCAAATCCTTATCCTCTTCTGTCATGTATGATACAGCGAACAGTTAATATTGATCACGGCTACTGACAAGCGGAATGCTAAATCATATTTGGAGTGTGGAAGAAGATGATTCAGTTTCTCTAAATCAAAAAATTCTCCATAACCTCAACAATGGGGAAAAATTGGGGGGAAGGCCCATGGGAGAAGCGAGTGTTGTGATGGAGCTACATCCCCACACTGAGGTAAGAGTGTTATTAAGGGGAACTTACCTCCCAGCTGGGTATTTACAAAAAACATCATGTTCAAGTCTAAATGAATATTCACCTGCTGGCGCCGCCACCAGCCCAACCCCAGAATTATCAGGAATAGCAGGTTGGGCAATACTGAAAATTGATTACAGAAACTGAACTGATGCACCAAGAAGGCCACCGGCCGTTGCACCTTAAAGGATGACATTGGATCCATTGATGCTCCCAGAACTAACGTCCCTTCATCCAAGTCCAGCTAAAGCTTCTGTACCAGCTTCAAACTAATGAACTTCATGCCGCTCCCGTGTCAACCAACGCTTCAAATGATACTCTATGCGCACCCATTCTGTTTTAATGGTAAAAAATAAGCAAAATCTTGTTTATTGGCTGGGCGCGTAATTCCGCTGTCTGGGTGGAAATAATCATCATGTCAGGCGGGGAAAATGGTGCAGCTGTGGATCTGGAGCCCAGACAAGGATACTGCTTTGTAATCTCCTCATGCTGGGCATCCATCAACTGGGGAATTAATGGAATAATAATCATTTTCTCATTTGTGGGAGTCACATCTCCTACAGGAGTCAAAGTGAGCTTGGACTTACTTTCAGGAATGGGTATCACTGCACCTTTGTCAAAGCCCATCGCTTAAATTTTATGAGCGTGGGTAAGACTGGGACTTGAGGCAACCCCCCAGGATATTCCTATGGAGATATATGAGCCCCCACCAAGAGGACACCCGGCAGAGTGTGGCACAGATCAAAGTTGCCTTTATGCACATTTTATCCACCATCTCCAAAGGTATGACTCAAATGGCATGGGAGCAAATGCGGGATCCAAAGAAGCTTGGAATACTGCCATAACAATGTCTAGAAGAAGGCCAAGTGCAGGGGCTTGTTCACATAAAGCTTCTATGAATCAAGCCAGGTAGATACATCCGCGCCAAGGGAAAATAATTAAAGCAAAAGAGCCAATCTCACCACTGGAACCCGCAATTCTGATGAGACCAGCGCAATCAGGGGAGTCACAACCCTAGACTGGATGGTTGAGCGCAGGATACCCTGCACCTAATGGTGGGCGTCATCTTCAACTGCATCCAACAAGGCCACACTCCGTTGGGCATCTATAATGTTAGAGGAACTCATTAGAGAACTCAAGAATTACACTTGAAACTCATAAAGGGCGTTGAGCACCTGGTTGGCAATCTCAGCGGTTAGAGAAGATGAGACCAAACCCAAAAGTGGGCTGGAACTAAGGTTGGAATTTCTGGAACAGCATAGCTGGTGAGAAACTCCCCCACCGCCACCTGGGAGCAATGCACAAGTGCAACTGGTGACCAAATGACATTATGAGGCAAAGTACCAATTGCAAGTTCATCTGATAAATGAAAAACACTACTTTGCCCAACTCAAACAGAAGGGCGGATATGGCGGACACCATGAGTTGGTCAATTATGTCATGGAACTGGCAGATAAAATTGAGACTGGCCTGCCAGTCATGGTGTGAGCACCCTGAAGATAAACTAGAATACCAAGGGCATTGCCGTCTGAGTTACCTGTAAAATAGGTGGTAGAGAAGCAACCAGAGGATGACAGCTGGTGGCCCCTTAACTACCAACCCAACAAGTAACGAGATAATGGCCACTGAGGGCCCCAAGGATTTGGAAACAGGAGACTCGTCAGGTGCAATGGTGGGGCCAGGATTTTCCGTGGAGTAGTAGTGATAGATTGGGTGGTGAGGTCTTAAAGCCTCACCCATCAGGGAGATAAGATCTCCAACATCATTGACATATATTTCCACCAGAGATCTCTGTCAAATGGGGATACCCTCAACAGGTCGTGCATACAATATCCTCATCCAACAAAGGTAGGGAGCAGCATGGTGAGCACATCCACTAGGGCCCAATTGTGACGCAACCCAAGAAACATGGTTCAGGGTTGCTGAGATGACAAACTCTGGGGAAATTTAATAAAAGTAATTTTTGGTTTTAGAAAAAAGTGTAGTTTATTGTAAAACTATAGGTAAAGAAATTGACTGACAACTGTACCAGTGAGGGATGGTTAACTTAAGGCCACGAGGCTTGAGTAATAAGGGTAAATGCATAAACTGAAGGGTTACAAGTCCAACCAATTTTAGCAGAATGAAATTATGCAATTAACCTGATGCTATTCAGCCTTTTGCTAGCAATCTGGCTCCCGCACAAGTTTCACCACTAAACTGTTCTTCCCACTACAATTTCGCTTAGCTTGGCGTCACTTCATTCAGCAGGTGACTGAAACTACTCATATCCAGGGCACAGGTGCCCTGTCACACTGGGTATTGTATATATTTCCCACACCTGATGTCACTGGTTTGGTTACCCCAAATTATTCAGATTTATTGCCTTATTGGTAAACCTGAAATTACCGTGAGAGATAATTCCTCCTTTGCTTAAGGTTCTTCACCCCCTCAGCAAACCCCAACATCAGAGCTGGAGAGACGCATCCACTCTATCCCCTTTGTGTGACATCTTTTTCCCATCATGAACTCTGCATACACTTCCCCAATCCACTTAAGAAGGTCGCTTGTGGTCAATATGGTAGGGTGGGAGGAACCCTCAAAGTTTAGGCTATCACCTACCATTCTTCCTTTAAATGGGAGAGACTGCCCTGGGTTATGAGGAGGATGGCCGCCTTTTTGGGCCCTTTTATGTGCGAAAAGGGAACGCCTTGCAGTTGAGGCGTAGGGTACGCTCCCTCAGACTTACAATGATAAAAATATTTCATAGACATTATAAGATATGAAGATAGTAAAAGACGTTTTTAGCATGAGATAAATGCTAGATGGTCACTTTAGCAAATATTACTGTTTTCATTACTAATGGAACTGTAGTAAATCAGGTAATAGGGCTATAAGAGGTATACTAATTAGATATCAGTAAACACTCAGCAAAGAAAACTAATGACATATGAAAAGAAGTTCCAGAGTCTTTATTAATCTTTTCATTTATTTAGTATATATAAGAAAAGGTTTTATGTATAATAGTCCTAGTAATTTAAGAATGAAGTTGCTAGTAAAATTTTGCTTATTGTATATCCTTTTTTATGCAGTATTTTTATAGTTTACAGGTTGGATGACAAAGATATAAAGATTACATAAAAGTGATTACAACTATATCATATGGTTTTACTATTAGCTAAGTTTGCTTAGTACATTATAAATGTAACCATTATTTAATTCAAGTTCAAATACTAATGCTAGAGAAAATAAGCCATAACAAAATTTTCATAATTTTTAACTATATTTTGTTAACTTTATAATAGCAGGTCTTAATGTACGGAATAATCTCCTTTAATAATAAAGAAAAATAGAATATTTCTAAGAATCAGCTTTCTTCTGTTATGTACCTAAATTTGTACTAAATCTAACAGGAAAATTAATAGTTTACTTGAGATAAGCCAACCAACGACAGACATTAATAATTGCTCAAAGAATTAAATTATAAAAAACGTAACAAAAAAGTTTAAATGCCTGAATTGAGTATTTTAACAAAAAATGAAATAAAACACAGTACAACACAACTGACCAGTTGGGAAAATGGAAAACCGCTTATTTTACCATGGTGGAAGGGGAGGAGGGTTTGGGGGCTTATCCTGAGTGGCATTGTTATCATCCCAGGGCATACTATGAGTCAAGGTAGAGAGCAAGGGCGTAGGAGCGTTGTCAATATGTTTTGATATTCCCTAAGAGTGGAATATCACAAAGGTTGCCTAAATGTATAGGTCTGCCAATATAAATGAAAAAAGCTTCTTCCACTTGTATGTGAGCATTTAGGAGCTTGGTGAAAGTGGAAATAATAGTGCAGGTAATTAAGGACTTGAGATTATTTGCTAATACTGCAAAGTTCTAAATTGAATTGTTGGATGTTTTGTAGTATTTGAGAATATTGCGCTTGCCCAAAGGGACTATGATTGATGGGATAATGGGATGGGGGATACCCCTGCTATAATCACCACTGGTTTGGCAATAGCTTTGCAGAGGGGATGACAGTCAGGAGAGACATCCACTTCAACAGTGCGCTGGTAGTCATTTCAGAACAGAGTGGCTTTCGTCTGGGGGCATATAAATGAGGGGGGAACTGGGCTTTGTTATTAGCATGAAAAAAAACTAAGTTGATCAGAAGGTTCAATAAGATAACACAATTAAGAAACCTTAGCCAATCTGCACCATGGTGTAAGTCTTGAGGACCAGCCCTTGAAGCTGGATAGGGCACAGCACCCTTTTTTGACGAAGAGGGGGCCTAAGGCTCCTGTGGACCCTCTGTCACAACTGGGTGACCTTGCCTGCGTGATAGATGAGCGCTCTGTGACAGCTTTTCTCCCCAAAGCTGATCCACTCCCTCCCCTTCCCTCCTCTTCAATCCTGGTAGAATTGATAGAGGGTTTCTGCAGGGAGGTGGTTCACGTTAAGGGGCTTGGAGGGGGTCCAGAGGCCACCCACTCCCCAGGCCAGCCATGGGAAAAAACTGGGAAAATTGCAATTTCCAGTGTCGGAGCCTGGCCAGTAAATTCTGAACTGGGGGCTGGTTCAGGCTGGCCAGGTTCAGGAGCTAGATTGGAATATGGCTCAGATCGAAAACCTAGGTGTGAACAGCTTGAATCATTGGGTCTGACATTCTGAGGCAGTTCCAGGAGGAACAGATGTGAGCCACCCAATTGTGGGATCAGACCAAATTGCAATGAACCCTATCCATGGACCCCTGCTTTCCAAGATGAATCCAGAATTCTCAAGCCATGCAAATCGGTCAAGTCAAGTCATTGGAACCCAGATTTGCAGCATCAATTTGGCTTGGTTGCAAGGAGTTGGATATCTTGCAAAAATTTTTAAGCTTTTGCCAAATTGGGAGCCGCCTTTCACCCCCCTATGAGTCAGCCAACCGAATTCCCTCCCCATTACCCAAACAACCAATCCCCCAACTCTTCCCTATGCCTATCAAACCATTTAAAAGGCAACTGGCCCCACGGAGGCAGTTGTTGGTTCATTCTTTTTAGCCCTGTTAAAATAAAATCTATATCCGCTTATTTGCCGCAGACTCCGCCCATTGTTAACACAAATTTCAAACACTATTATGTCATTCAATCTGACAAAGCACGTCAATGTCCAGATCCTTTTCCCAATGTTTGCAGACTGGATTATTCAGTCGCTCAATCCCGCCACACAGCAGCGGTTGCTGACGTGATAATCCAGCCCACCCCCAAAGTTGAGCCCACTGTTCTGTTTGTTCCTTTGCATTCATTAAATGGAGACCATTCTGTTTATTTGGATGTCGAGTCCGCCAAGTCTGCTCCCCAGGGAGAGCAATCTCAAGGCGCCCCTGGCCCACAGCGCATGGGTTTGGCTCCATTTGCCACCCTGCCACTGCAGGTCCAGTTCACCAGCAGGATTCTGAGTGTCCCCGTTTGGGGAAGCTCAGTTCCAGCCCCTCCTATGGGGTTTCCTCCACTTCTACCCACATTTCCAACAACGTGGCAGTCCCTGTACCGCCTCCTGCTGGTGCGCAAGCCTCTCCCTTGGGTTCTGAAGGCCAGCAACTGCAATCCCTGGAGGAGTCATCGTCCTCCCTGCCTCTCCCGCCCCTGGGGCTGCCCCCAACGCAACCATCTGGTTTGCCTTGGGGGCCTTTGGTTTGTTATTGAATGTTTGCTTTCCTCACATGACCTGTAGATCCCCATTTCTCTTAGTCACTCGGACCACTATGCCTCTGGCATTCTGGGCCCTCCACTGGGTGCTTGCGCACCCTGACTGGGAGCCCAGTCTAGTTCTTCTTAGCTGCATCCGTGACACATGGGTTCCAGTTGAACTAGATGGGGCATTAGCATAAGATTGAGGTTTGGTTGCAAATGGGCGGAAGCTTGGGAATGAAACTTAGTCCAATAAGCTTCCTGATTGCCTAAAGTTGGTGTGGTTCTTAGGTGAGAAGGGCCTGGTTAAATGGCACAGGAACCACGGTAGCAGCAGGCTTTGGGGAAGGGGGATAGTATAGTACCCCATGTAAAACAGTTGCAGGGTCAGAAGTTGAATGGTTGCAGGTGAAATTGGGCGCAGACCTCAAAGAGGCTGAAAGGGAGGGGCATTTGCATTTTTTGTAATACAACTCAAAACAGGATGGACAGATATTCCATCCGCTCTCTACAAAGGCTCATAATGGATTGTCATTGGAAAAAGGAATAATGGTGCAAGGGGAATCAACTTGAAATATTATATAAATAGGAAAGATTCTGGAAAGTGCATGAGGCCCATTGAGACAAGTGGCCCCATTTGGGACCACAAACAGAAGTTTGGGTTCAGAGCTATATTCTGACAAACTAATCACAAGCTGCTTGTGGAGCACATTGGTAAAAAAAGGTGGTGGGAAACAAATAAAAATGAACTAACATAATAGTGTCTACTGGTAGCTGTGTGCAAGTGTTTGAAAGTGGGGTGCCCTGGAATACCAGGAACAGTCACCACAGTTGTAACGTTGGCTTCACTAGTAAAGCCTTCTTTTAAGATGCCCTTATAGGTGCAGAAGTTGATAAAACTGGCGGGTTCCATCATTTCCTGTGCTAACTTGGTCATTTCTTTATCTGCATATGAGAACATTCTCCCATATTTGACCAAAAAGGCTAAATAAGATGTTGCTCTAAGGAGCACAAGGGGCTTTGATACACTTCTTGGGAATGTGTAAAGTGGAGGTCAAACCATTTGGAGGAATAAAACGTCCTAAGGATTTGGGAGGACCGGATGACCCAATTTAAGTGCGTTTTCTCAATTGACAGAAAATGTTTTGGGGTTTTGCTGCTGCCCATATTAGAACAGCAAGTGGGGGGGCCAAGGACATTGAGGTTGAGTTGGGTATCAGGGTTTCAGTCTTGTAATTTTTACTTTTCAATTTACAGATTCAATTGGAAAGTGGTGCCAAGCAGAAAGTAATTTTTTCTAACAGGAGAATCATAGTTTTTAGGTCTTATATGGATTAATACTATAGCTATCATTTTACCATCATTATATATATGTAAATTTAAAAGAAATGGCAACGCTAGGTTGACATCCTATTATCCCTAAATTTATCATAACAGCCAAGCTTCTAGATATAGAATAATATATTTTTTTATAAAGGTGGCTTTTTATATACTGCAACATGTTTTATGTGGATTTATTCTGATGTTAACATCAATTTTAATCACCGTCTAGTTTTTTGTTAAAATCTTTGGTCAATTGCTTAACTAGTCTATAATTGTAGTCTGTTTTAAATCAAGATATTAGAAAGTTAATTACCTCATTCTTTTTAACTATCTTAAGTATCTAATATGTGCAAAAACCCTTATAACTAACATTACATTAATCATTTAGGACATGAGCATAGTTTAAAGTAATATTGTGTAAGTCTTAACATTAGCCTGAAATAAATGGTTATTTAAAATAACTCTTAGATTTACTACACATCTATGCTTATTGTCAGGGACTGGTGTAATACTGACCTGGTTGGGGGTAGCTAACCATGAGCTAGCATAAACAAGGAGTTCAACCAGTATGATAAGGACATTATAGTTATCCAGGTATATGGAATGGTGAGTAAGCTGGTATGGAAGTTGCCTAAAGATATGGTTTTAAGAAGTAAAAAAGTTGAAAGGGAGTTTTTTGTAGGCTTAGGTGGTAGATCGGTATTGATAACACTTTAGTAAATAAATTTGATAGTGTTCTCATGATAAAGAATAACTTTATTGACCACAAAGATTAACCAAATGAATGCCTTGGTATTATATACCGTCCAACTTCCTGGACTTATTTAAGCTTAATTGATTTTAGAACAGTGCAATATTCTCCTCTAGAACTTATGAGATTGCAACTTTCATATGATTTTGAAAGGTAGTGGGGATTGTCTCAGTCTCATTGTAAATTCGTTTTGATGCAATTAATCAACTCAATATATATCACAATTGAGGCGATGTAAATTATTAATTGAAAATTTTCACTGCAATTATTCATTTTATATGTAACTATTCAATGTAACTTCCCCACATCTTTTCTTGATCTGATGGATGATATTTGTAGTCTCAGGATTTCCACTAATGTCAGGATTTACCCTGACACTTATCAAATTAGTTGAAAAAATGTGCTGTCTTACCAATTGCACAAATATATAAAGTTTTAATCTGAATATATATAACTTTAAAAAAATAGTAAGTGATTCTTTTTAAGATTCTGGGCTTAAAAAAATAGGGTATAAACAATAAAATATGGCTATATAGATTATTGTGTTTTATAGAAGGTAAGGACTCAATGAACCCTTTCAAAAATTTGTTATTGGAAATATACTACGGTAGGGGATAATTTTTGACTATTTTGGCGCTGAGCACTAATTCACTGAACTGAGATATCAAGTAGCAAAGCAGTCTATGGAGTTCGAGTCTTATGGAACACTGCACATGGAGGTTTACCAGGATTTATCCTTATTTATCATTAATATTGATTTCACAGGAATATCATTAATTGGTGTGGTTATTTACACCCAGGTTGTCCCACCTCAAATAAATAAATTTTTTTTGAAGGCGTCAGTTTTTATAAGATAGTATATATGAAAATCTATAGACTACTAAATTTCTTGTTTATAAAGTATAAACTCTAGTATAAAGACGACTTGCACTAGTATTATATCGCATTTAGTGCTATACATTGTTCTCAATAGTTAGGTAAATCTATCCTGAATTTAATTTGACATAAAGTCAGGAACTAATTAAAGTGTACAATTTTAGTTGTACCTTGTAGTTGATGTAAGTCCAGGGGAGCGTATTCTCCATTTGAATTTGGAGTTGTTCCCTTTCCCATCAAAAAAGGGTTTTAGAAGGGTAGCTGTCCCTCTTATCTCACAGGGCGACCTCACCCATGTGGTGGATGAGCGATGGGTAGCAGCTCTACCTTTGAGGATCCCACCACCTGTCCCAGCATTTACTTTGAATGAATCAATCTACCAAATTAAGGGGATTTGTGTCAAGCTTTTGGGGATTTAACATTCTCTTTGGATATAAAGTTCAAATAAAGTTGAGGGCAATGAGCCTTCATCACTAAGATCTGAGAGTACTAAATCATTGGAAACAAGGCCCAATGTGTAAGGAGAGTGTCTATAACTCTCCAGTTCCCAGTGTGGCGGTGCTCAGTGCACAGGCCCAATGCCAGGGAACTAGCCATTAATACCAGAGGGATTAGAGCCCAGCAGAGGGTGCTGGATCAATAACCGCTGAGGCATAATATTGCGAATTTTATAATAAGACCTCATAGAAGGGTGACGTGGTGCACATATTGGACGGGGTTAGGTGGCCCAGATTGGAGGGATTCTGGGTGGACAAATAGTGCACGAGGAGAGAGCATAATGGTACTTGCAATGGCAAGTGTAACAGAACGTGAGACCTCCTTGAAGAGGTTCACGCACAGGAGCATTTGGAATATCATAAAATAAAAAATGACTTAAAATGGGGGATAGGTTTATTTGGGAAGTTGACCAACAAGGAATGTTGGTCAAGGGAAAATGTATTTAAGCTTGGATGGGGAAATTGGGGCTATGCTGCAGTGGGCCCAAGCAGCGACTTTCCAATAGGGCGATACTTCCATCCAAGTTAGTAAAATAGGCCAAAACAAACTTCACTCAAGTTATTAACTGAAGTTGGATTTGACCTGAGCGCGTTATTTTGTAGCAGGAATGAGTTTCGAACCCTTGTTCCAAAACTAAGCGAACTGAACCATCCACCTTAATTTGGTAGATAGTTCATTTTAACACTTGGGCTGCCATCAGGGGCTGGGCGTTTGGCGCACCACTGGTCCCAACCTGGGCATATTTTGCCCAGACTCAGTGTTGGTCCAGGGTGTTCTTCAGGTCAGAAAGGGCCTGCAACTTCACCTTCTGGGCCTCCAGGCGCCCAGCATTGTCTTTGGGGTTGATCCCCACTATTATGTCATGTTCACATGACATTACCCTCTCCTCCCAATGGGGCTCAACCCCCCCTCCAGGGCTTGCACCAGGGAAAAGTTCTTATGGGTGGGGGCCAACTTCATGGCGGCAACGGTCAGTTGGGGTTGGGATATGGCAGCTTGGGGAAACCGCTGGAGGAAGTCATCAATCAGATTTTGGGCATGCACACAGTTGCGTGCTGGAACCCAACTGTTTTCAGCAGCATCAAAGCCCTTCCAGGATACCAGGTATTCGAGTCTTTGGTTAACCTGGCAGGAGGCAACTATCTCTTCCACCTCCCACTCAGGCGCCCCATCCATGAGATAAGCCTCAGGATTCTCTGGTGGGGGGCCCTCAAACAACGTCATTTTGCTCTCATAAAACACAGAGAAGATCCAAAAACTGAAGGGGGGAGATCTAGCTGGTATGGGCATGGCCCACCTTTTCTAACAACGCGGTAAGGTCCAATCCTCTTAGGGCCCAGCTTCTTGCAAGGCTGCTTGATAGGGATGTTATGTGCATCAAGCATCACGAGATCCCCTTCCTTGTATGCAGGACCTACTGGCGCTTCCCATCAGCATTCTCCTTATACACCTGCATTGCCGCCTCCAAGCTTGTGGAAACCCCCTGGTGGACCTTCTTGATGGTCTTGGCAAAGTCCACCACTGCTTCAACCTTTGACCCACAGCTGGGCTCCATGTTAAAGGCGGGGTTAAAGCCATGGCTGGCGAAAAATGGGGAACAGCCAATCAAAGAGTGCAAGGTATTGTAGTAGCTGAACTGTGCCATGGGAAGGTGAGAAGCCCAATCTGAATGATTTGAAGCGGTGTAACACCGCAGAAACTGTTCCAAGCACTGGTTCACTCGTTCAGTCTTCCCATCTGATTGGGGATGATAGGAAGTTGAATGGCAAGGACGAATCTGAAGAGTTTTATACAACTCTTCCCAAAACATGGAGGAAAATGTGGGCCTCAGTTGCTGATGATTTCTTGGGGAACCTCATGTAGCGCAAACACATGGGCAACGAAAAGTCTAGCCATCTCAGCTGCGGTTATGGTGGTTCTGCAAGAAATAAAGGGGGAAAACTTTGTAACCGGTCCACCACTACCATGATGGCACCATAAACCATCTGAGACTGGTAACTCCACAATGAAATCAACTGAGATGGAAGTCCAGGGCCCATCAGCCTTTTGGACTGGTACTAACAACCCTGCTAAAGGTTGACGATTAGGCTTCATCTGATTGCATAACAGACACTCCTTGCAATAACGGCCCACCTGAGCTGGCAAGCCCTTCCAGTTGTATGTGCGACGTATCAACTCCAAGTTCTTTGCTTTCCCCGGATGACCAATGGTGATTCCATCATGATGGTCCCAAATGATTTCCAGGCAATGTGGTCCAACAGGTACCCAAAGGCGCCCCTGGAACCACACCATCTCATCCTTTATGTGATAGCCTCTGGATAGATTCTCTTGATTTGACGCGCTCTTTTCAAGGACCATGGCATATTCGCCTGACAGAGGCTGAGAGAGGACGACCTTTATGAACATACCATATTCCTCCGCGTTATCCAGAGGTGCAAGCGCTGTCCCTTTAGCCAGGGGAGAGGGAAGCAACGACATAATTTTACTTGGAGGAAACATAACCTGGGTGTTGTGCACCTCTACCTCCTTGAGGTCAGGGGCTAAATCAGGGTTGCAGCTCAAAGCATCCTCCAAACCATTATCCTTGCCCTTGGTGAACTCATATGTGAATGAAAATTGGGCAAGGGTCTCATGCCAACGGGTCTGCCATGGGGTTAGGACATGAGGCACGCGATAGTACAGCAAGGCATGGTGGTCTGTACGTACACGGAATGGTTGGATAGAGCCATGCAAGTGGTGATGCCAATAAGCCAGCGCCTCCACCACTGCTAGTAACTCCTTGTCGTAATTGCGTATTTCAACTCTGGCAAAGACATCTTCCTAGAAAAATATCCCACTGGATGCTCTATCCCATCTTCGCCTACTTGTAACAAGGCGGCTGCTATGGCGAAGTTGGAGGCATCAGTTGACACAATGAACTCCTTGAAAGGGTTGACATGGCGAAGAATAGTCGTGGACAACAGGGTGCACTTCACTGTTTGGAAAGCATCCTCCAAAGTGGGGGACCACTGAAGCACCTTGGCACCGCTAGCCTTGTATAGGGGAGCTGCCACCTCAGACAGATTGGGAGTGAACTTCTTGAGGAACGTGCACGTCCCCAAAAAGCTCTTTAATTCATTAACCAAGGTGGGGGTAGGCCACTCACGAATCACCTTCTTGTCTGGAGTTATCATGTGTCCTTGGTCAAACATGACATTGCCCAGAAATGTGACCTGGGACTTAAAGAACTCGCACTTTGATATTTTTAACATAAGGCTAGCTGCCTTTAACTGCTCCACCACCTGCCAAAGGTGAACTGCATGGGACTCCTTATCAGGGAAAAACACCAGGATATCATCCATGTAAGCGACCGCGCATACCCCTAACAGGTCCCCCAACGCGGCATCAATGTGGCGTTGAAAGATAGCGAGGGGCATTCTTAAGCCCAAAGGGCATGACCCAAAACTAAAAGATCCCTTTTTGGGTATGAAATGCGGTCAACCACTCTTGTCCCTTTTTATTCTGAATCTGATTGAACGCGTTGAGGCAATCCAACTTGGAGAAGTCTTCGCCTTCTCCACATAACGTGCAATCTGAAAATCTAAAGGGATGGGATGGAGGTCTGGTACAGTAACGTTGTTAAGGTTACCATAGTCTATGCATGGGAATAAGGTACCATCAGACTTCTCCATAAAGAGTAAAGGGAGCATACAGGGAGGTACGCTGAAAAATCGCACCCTTGGCTAACTGTTCTTTCACCCACACATCCAACGCCTCTTCCTCCCGGACAGTTAAAGGATAAATAGGAGGGAGATACACACTAGATCCACCATGAGCTTGAAGTCACAATCAAACTCAGAGTGCTCAGGAAGTGCGTTTGCAGATGCTGCATTAAAAGAGGATTCCAAAACCTCCAAGCAAGAAGGTATAGGAATTTCCACTTAGGTCTTCTGCATTGAGGCAAGGACACAAGGGATACGGTGGGGCCAATGGGGCAAGTTGCCTGGGGCGTTTTCTTTGGACAAAGACACAACAAATATGCGCCCATTCTTCATGGTGAGAGACAAGGTATTCCCTTCAGGTTAGTTCTTACGTCAAACTTCCGCCACCATTCCACACCCAAAATGATAGGGAACAGGAGGTTTTTGATCGCACTGAAGTGATCAGACAAGTGGTACTTGCCAACCTGATAATCCACTGTTCCAATGATCTTCAGAGTGGGAATACCTTGGGATGCCCCTCCTCTAACCAAAACACCTGGAAAGTAACTCAGACCAAGGTAGTCAGCTAAGTACTGGTCCATATAGTTTCCAGTAGCGCCAGTATCCACCAAAATAGTAGTGGTGAGTTTCCCTAAAGGCGAGGAGAGGGTGGCAGTCAATAAAAAATACCCTGAATGGTCTTTATTTATTGAAGATAATGACAACACTTTACCAAATTTCTCATCATCTGGCTCAAGCCTGCACACAGAATTAGTTTGTGAATAAAAAAGGGGGTGGGATATTTGGTCACTCTTAATACTGAGGCCACATACCTCACCATGCCTTCTGCAGGTGCATATACTTGATTATATCTAAAACAAAGTTCCTTTTCCACCTCCTGAGTGCGTCGGATCATGGTAGAGTTCAACCATGGGTTCTCAGGGGTAATTTGATACACCGGAATAGGGTCCTCATCCAAACTATATGAACAAATAAAAGGTTCAGAGATAGAGGCCAGGGTTTTATTATAAAACGCGTTTTTAGATGCAAATGACCCTATCCCAGAAACCGCAATGGAATGCCCAAAGTTATCCAAGGCCAACACCACCAGGCCCATCTGCGCCAATTCTGCTGGCATCATCTAAATGCGCTGGCGATGGAAAATTTGTTTCATGGAATTAAATTTAATAATTTTGGTGGAAAGTCGGGGAATCACAACTTTTAGACAAAGTGTCTGACTCCACCAGGTATAAACATGAAGGTTGGATACTTTTCAGTTGGAGGCAACCAAAATAACGCTGAGTTGCTCCAACCTTTGGGAAAATGAGGAAACATTGGTGCAGCTAACAACAGCCAGAGCCCACAGCTGACAGCCACTGTTTCCACTTTTGAAAAATTCCACGCAGAAAAAGTTTGTGCACATAAGAAAAGGTGGTTGGTCGACTAATGTAAGGAGAGTGTCTATAACTCTCCAGTTCCCAGTGTGGCGGTGCTTGGTGCACAGGCCCAATGCTAGGTAACTAGCCATTAATACCAGAGGGATTAGAGCCCAGCAGAGGGTGCTGGAGCAATAACCGCTGAGGCATAATATTGTGAACTTTATAATAAAACCCCATAGAAGGGTGAAGTGGTGCACATATTGGATGGGGTTAGGTGGCCCAGGTTGGAGGGATCCTGGGTGGACAAACGGTGCATGAGGAGAGAGCATAATGGTACTTGCAATGGCAAGTATAACAGAACGTGAGACCTCCTTGAAGAGGTTCACGCACAGGAGCATTTGGAATATCATAAAATAAAAAATGACTTAAAACGGGGGATAGGTTTATTTGGGAAGTTGACCAACAAGGAATGTTGGTCAAGGGAAAATGTATTTAAGCTTGGATGGGTAAATCTGGGGTTATGCCACAGTGGGCCCAAGCAGCGACTCGCCAATAGGGTGATACTTCCATCCAAGTTAGTAAAATAGGCCAAAACAAACTTCACTCAAGTTATCAACTGAGGTTGGATTTGACCCAAGAGCATTATTTTGTAGCAGGAACGGGCTTTGAACCCTTGCTCCAAAAATAAGCAAACTGAACCATCCACCTTAATTTGGTAGATAGTTCATTTTAATGCTTGGGCTGCCATCAGGGGCTGAGCGTTTGACGCACCACTGGTCCCAACCTAGACATAATTTGCTAAACCCAGCGTTGGTCCAGGGTGTTCTTCAGGTCAGGAAGGGCCTACAACTTCACCTTCCTGGCCTCCAGGCGCCCAGCCTTGTCTTTGGGGTTGATCCCCACTACTATGTCATATTCACATGACACAATGGGCGTGTGCCTTTATGAATAAAGCATCTAATGTCAGAGCTTTAGAAAAACTCACCAATGGCATTGGGCCATTGGGAAATGCAGCCTACAGTTTGAAAACTGGCCTGGACATATCAGAATCTTTGTTTAATTATCTGCTTGGACAAATGGATGCCGGAGTGACCAGGTGCAGGTGGGTTGGGCGCTTCAAACCTGTTCCTGACATATTGGGACCACCCCTATGTGGGGTGGCCTTGGGGAGGTTCCTGCTGCCCGTCAGGCAAGACGTTGTCACTCCATTCATCAAAATTTGGAGAAAATCAGCAATTTGGGCATCTATGGATGAACTGACATTGACTTTCCTGCCACTGACTCTTTTAAAGTCAGTTCAATTTAAATTTGTTTTCCCCCTCCCTATCAAAGTTTTCCAGATTAGGTCAAATCTTGAGGGTCCCAAACCACATTTTTCCAAGCTATTCTCCAAATTAATGTCTTTTTTAAACAGTCATAACACACTAAGAAAATTGACAATTGATTCTCTTTATGTTACTTCAATAAAAATATTCCTGCGTTCAAATTTATTTTATTAAGTTCAAAATTTTTACTTTGCCAAACCCCCTGTGAAATCCACAATGTGGCCCAGTGGCCCGCCTATTGACTAGTTGCCCAAGCCATATTCTAATTGTAACATTTGTCAAAGCCACTTGGTCTATTGTGTCAAGTCCCTTACAGATTTTTCCTTGATCTTACAACTCCATACGCCCAGGACATTGGTCTTGAGGTTGCAACAGCTTGGTTCTTCACCAGGTTGTTTGTTACACTTGTGATCTGTTAGTCCTCCATTATTAATTGTCTTTTCATCAACTTAACCGTTGTTCAAGTGGCAATGCTACAGGCATTCTGGCTTGCCTTTTGGGTGCTTTTGCATCCTAACTAGAAGGCTAGTCTAAACTTTATTGCTGTTGCCATGTTAGCTGAAAAGATGTTTTATTTTTTTAAAAATTACTTATCTACTAATAGTTTTCTTAATTGGTTCATAAAAATTTGTAAATATATATTTTGAATAACATACTTTTTTATAGCAAACATGTGATAAAATTTTTTAACCTAAATTATCCTTAGTAATCTTGGTTTTAAATATATAATGTAATAGAGTATTTTTTGGTAGCTAAGCATCACTTTTCGAAAATCAATTCAGCCTGAAATTTAGCTCCACTAAAGAGATTTACGAAAACTATTAGCAAATATGGCGGGAAACCCCGCAAAAGAACCCGCAGGCTATGCCAAACGAGCCAGCACCACCCCCAAACGAAGCAACCCTCGGTTACCCACCTCAGGGTCAACCAGAATCACCCGCTCTCAAGCAGCAGCCATGAAAGCAGGCACCACCCCCCAACCTGGAGCTACTCCAACTAGCGCCAGTTCACCTGATCGCACTTCTGCAACCTGCACGCCTAGCAGCTCTGTGTGCGCTGCCTCCCACCAACCCGCTGGGCCCCCTCCAACCAAGGAGGCCATCACCCACGCTGTTTTAATGGCGTCTGCTCAGTTGAATGCAACTCAGCCCATCCAGACACTCACCTCCCCCATTGTGTCAGCTAATTCAGCCCCATCTATTATTGCTGACGCCGTGTTTCTGGCTCCCTCCATGAGGGGCGATACCCAGCTACCTGGCCCCCAAATCTTCAGATGTAAGGTTGGATTAGCCGCACATTCTGGTTCATTAAGCATCAAATTGGGACAATCTACTCTTCCCAATGAGGATTCAAATGGTTCGGATTTTGGAACTTCACACCAGTTCCAATCTCACCCGTCCCATTTAAACCCCATAATCGGCACTTCTCAAGTCGGCACTTTATCTCAATATGCTGAAAACGACTAATTCACCAATCAGCCAATGAGTTTTGCCCACGAAATCACAGCAAATACTCGGGCTGAATTTACCCAAATAGATTGGGATGGTGATGAAACATCGCCCTCCTCCCAATTGGCTGGAGTTAATTCCAATCTGGATGGGACTCCCCAATTTAGCGAGGCCCAACAATCACCTGGCCCCCAAACCCTCGGATGTAAGGTTGGATTAGCCGCACATTCTGGTTCACTAAGCACCAAATTGGGACAATCTACTCTTCCCAATGGGGATTTAAATGGTTCAGATTTTGGAACTTCACACCAGTTCCAATCTCATCCGTCCCATTTAAACCCCATAATCGGCACTTCTCAAATCAGCACTTTATCTCAATATGCTGAAAACGACCAATTCACCAATCAGCCAGTGAGTTTTGCCCATGAAATCACAGCAAATACTCGGGCTGAATTTACCCAAATAGATTGGGATGGTGATGAAACATCTCCCTCCTCCCAACTGGCTGGAGTTAATTCCAATCTGGATGGGCCTCCCAATTTAGTGAGGCCCAACAAACCGCCCCTCAATTTAATATGACGCCAGCAACTGCTGTAACATTCCAGAAACAAGGGAACTCCGCAAACTTGTCCAAACCACCAGCTCACACTCAACCTGCAATTGCAGCCCAAAGCAAACACAAACGTACCAAAGGAGCCACTGGGGCGTGGCAAAAACCTCTGGCACCAACGCTACCCAAAGCTGATCCCCGTGAAGTGGCGTTTATTGCTGATGTTAAGAAGAAATGGGCCGAAACTAGAGCGCAAAAAGCTCTACCTCGCTCAACCCTATCCCACGCAATTCGCCTTTATTATGGGCATAACCCTGTTGAATTCTATACAGAGGATTACTTCTCATACTTTGCAGCGATTGCGGAGACATTCCCTATTAACACCACCATCCATGAATCAGTGGAGGGCCACTATATCGATGTGGGCTTCACTGAAGCTGCCTTGCTGACCATGCTGCCACCCTCCAGGTCATTATTCCACGCAGATCTCTTTGCATCTCCCGCACACGCTCTCAACTGGAGAAAATTTCATGGGTTACTTTTTCCAATCTACCAACGACTGTTGATCCTGAGTCTCTTAAACTGGCACTCCATCGTGGTTTAATGGAGTTTGGGTCTGTTCTTTCAGTGGACTTTAGCGTCCCCTCTTACTATGCTCCCACTCAAAGAGCTCGCACTGCTAGGGCGTCGTTCATCCCCTCCCCCACTGTATCCCGCAACATTGAGGTTATTCCTCGTGTGGCGGTAGTTAGGGGCATGCCCTGAAATCTTTTTTGTCGACCCTGATCAGGCGCGCCCCCGGTGTTCATGGTGTAACGCCCTTGGACACTTGTATAGTGGCTGCACAGCTCAAAAACAAGCCCTCTTAGCCACCACCCAGGGGCCTAAACCAGGCCAAAAACGATCCCACGTGGCTGCAGCAGCAATTCCACAACCCACACAATGGGTTCCCGTTCAAGACCTGTCCCCTGAGGCCTTACGCCTAGCAGTTGAAACAGCTAACCCCACTATTGGTATGGGATACCTTCGCGCTCATGCCCCCCTTCCAATGGGCACCCCCTCCAATCTCCCAGAATCAACTCCCTCTCTCACCAAGCGCAAGGCATCTCCCACAGGGTGCCCCTCGTCAGCCACCCCACTCAGGGCTCCGCGGCACCCCCACCAACCTCCACCAGCGATTTATCACATCAACCCTCAGCTCCCAATGGAGCTATGCCCACCAGCATGGACTGGCAACTCGCGGCCTGCGGTAGAAGTGCCACCTCAAAGAGTCCTACCCCAACCCCACAGTCCATTTCACGCGGATCCTTTGCAGTGTTGGAGGAAGTGAATATGTACTCAGACTCATCAGATGGGGACACCGCGGAGGTCACCATTGAGCACCCTCAGGTCCTTCCCCTGCAACGGAGCGGGGGCAGCATCCTAGGCTGGCTTACTGGGTCCTCCGCCCCCCCCACCCTCTCCTTCCCCTCAGAACCCTCGACGCTCCTCAAGGATTGCAGCTAATAGTCAAGCTAAAGGACTTAAAACTAGCCGCCTCACAGCAGCAGGTTTAAGCGCTGGCAACCCCCCAGGACATGGAGGGGAACAGTTATGAGTCCCCATGGCAGCACCCTGGCCCTGCAATCCATCAACGCAAATGGGTTGCGGGACTTTAAGCGGAGAGCCCGCCTCCTCCAAAACTTCAGGTCAGCACAAATTGACATCGCTGCTGTCCAGGAGCCCCATATCCTCCCCCACGAACAATCTGCATGGAATGAACAGTTTGGAGGCAACTCCTTCTGGACAAACCATGCCGCCCTTATTGTTTTGAATCCCCGGGTTAAAACCCATTCTTTTTCACAATATCTAGGTGGCCGCCTCATACTGGCCAAACTCACCACTCCTGACTTCTCCTTCTTCTCTGCAAGCATCTACCTGCCTAATGCAGGTCAGGAGCAAAATCGGCTCTTGGAAGAGCTCCTCCAACTCAATCTCCCACGGAATACAGTCCTCTTAGGAGATTTCAACACAACCATAAGTCGCGTCCGTGACTCTTACCCCCCTGCAGCAAAGGAACGCCCTGGATCAAGTCGCCTCCAGGATTTCCTTCGCCTGAGTGGCTTTATAGATGCGCTTCCACCCTCCGCGTCTGGCCTAGGTTGCATGACTAGGATCCAGTATGATGGAGGAGCTTTCCAGTCAGCGTCACGCATAGATATGGCACTGATTGGCCCCCTGCTAATTGGCCGCGTCTCCTCTCCCATCTCTCGTGACAACCATCTGAGTGATCACAGGTCACTCACCGTTGTCTCACCACCACACTTAGACCGTCGCGTAGGTTCTGGCCTAGGGTTGCCCCAGCTCTTCTCAACAACCCCTTCACTAAGGAGAAGCTGTCTATGACCATCCGGGAGACTCTCACCTCCCCCACCCCACCTGCTTGACCACAAGGCTAAATGGGCGGTGACCAAGGAGGGCATCACCCGCGTTGCTTACAACTGTGCCAAAGCCCAGATGACTGCAGCTCGCGCCAGAGTCAAAAGGGCGGAAGCCAGAATCAGACATCTAGAGCGAAACTGTCAGCCTTCGCCCTCTCCCAGATGGTTGGAAGACTGGGAAGCGGCGCAGGAAGCACTCCGCTTGGAGCTCACACTGCAGGAAGAACGGGCAGCAAACTTTACAACATCTTGTTACTATGCTCAATGGGAACGCCCCACCCACTTCTTCTTTCAGAAACAGAAAGCCCGGTCAACAGCGCAGGATATTACTGCACTGAAGATTGGCACTACAACCACTTCAGATAAGGAGTAAATCACGCAGGAACTACACCGCTTCTACTCCAGCCTCTTCCATGCCACCCAGGTGGACCCATCGGACATCAAGACTTCCTGTGGCGGGCTTCAGAGCCGCCCATTGACCCACGGGCTGATGAGGCTCTACTGGCGCCTATTTCCATCCAGGAGGTGATGGAAACCCTTCTGAAATCCCCACGGCTTAAAGCCCCAGGCCCAGACGGAATACCCTTTGAGGTGTACCTTCTGGAACCTGCAGTGATAGCCAGAACCCTCCGCGACCTCTTCACTGCACTCTTGGTGAATGGCGAGGTCCTCCCCAACTCCAGAGGCTCAATCACGACCCTCATTCACAAGAAGTCAGACCGTGAGAACCTGGCGAACTGGCGCCCCATAGCGTTGATCAACACAGACCACAAGCTCTTCACGAAGCTTCTGGCCAACCGCATCACCAAATGGGTGTCACCTCACCTCTCCCCATCCCAGTACGGTTTTATTCCGGGGAGGTCGTTATGGGACAACTATAATGACCTTCACGTGACTTTGACTGCTAACTCTCATAAGGTGAATGGCTTTGTGGCTCTCCTGGATATGGAGAAAGCATATGATCGGGTAGCCTGGAAGTATATTGATGCTTCCCTGGCCCGCTTCCATCTCCCACCCGCAGCTAGGCGCTGGATATCAGCGCTCTATGACCAGCTCCACACCAGAGTCCTGGCGCCAATGGGTTTTACAGTGGCAGTACCAGTTGGACAAGGTCTCCGGCAAGGGGACCCCCTGATCCCTATCCTTTTTAACATCACCCTTGACCCCCTCTTGGCCTCCTTACAGGACAAGCTAACAGGGATTCTGGTCCCAGGTAAAGCCCCCACACGCACCATGGCATTTGCAGATGACACTGCCATTGCATTTGGCTGCCCAGGGGATGTTGCCCTCGCTGCTGTGACCATTGAGAGGTACACCAAGGCGTCCAACGCCATGGTCAACACCTCCAAGACAACAGTTGTACAGGTCGGCTCCCCCACCTTCCCCCCACCATTTGGTATTGAACCTGAGCGCGGTACCTTCCGTCACCTGGGCGTTCTCACCAACCAACAAGGAGTTGCGCTAAAAGACAATGAGGACTTGCTCCTTGCAGCAGTTAACTCCAGGATTGCCAGCTGGAACCGGTGGCACATCACCCCCAGGGTCGAGCTCTGATGGCCAATGTGTTCCTTCTCTCCAAAGTCTGGTTCCTAGCGCACGTCTGCCCATTCACAGATGCCTTTTATACACGGCTCAATGTACTCCTCCGCTGTTGGATCAGGGGCTCAAACCATCCACCAATGGCCCTCTCAACCATTGCCTGACCCTGCAATGAAGGGGGCCTAGGGCTTCTGGACACGCGATCCCACGCCACCACAATCTTCCTGAAGTTCCTATGGCCAATTGTCTGCTGGGACGCGACCCCCATGCCTCAATGGGCGCCCGCCCTCCGCCAGTCAGTGTCAGCAGCTCTGGGTCTTCCTAGAGCATCTCTGACCTCATTAGGGGAGTGGCTCACAAACCACCCAGGCCATCGCCTAAAACCATCCTCATCTCCCTACTGGAACCAGGCTCTCCTTGCCCTGAAACGAGTAGGCGCGCGGATCCACCATGCCTTCCCATACAGAAGGGAAGGTCCTGGCCTCAGCCCACGTCGCCATGCAATTGTGCACAATGGACAAGTTGTCACAACTCGCCTCAACCCCCCTAAGATCGTCCTCCCATCCGCCCAAGACTCCTTGAGCTCCTCCCTCCCTCCGTGAGATTTGACCTTAAGGAATTGTGGAAGGACGTCTATCACCCCATCCTGTCAGCAAAGGTGTCCAACACCTTATAGAGGGTGCTCCATTGTTCATACAGGACAGGGGACCGGACTGGCCCTACCTTCCAGCACCGAAGCTGCCCCCGCTGTGTGGAGCCTATTGACTCCCACCTCCATCATTTCACCTGCCCAGGTGTCGCCGCATTTTGGCCAAAGGCCCGCGCGCTCCTCCATGCTCAGCCCTGGTCTGGACACCCTGTGCAAGACCTCATGTTTGAGCAGACATTGCCTGGTTGCCACCAACCCCTCCATGTCCTCGCCTATGCCACAGCCATCTGGACCATCCATAACTCCTTCCTTCGTGCTGCCTTTGACCAGCAGATGCAGACCCTTCCACACATGATCACCCACTTTCAGGTACACTTTGAGATGGCCCTGAAGGTCTGCACTATGTCTCCAACCCTCCCCCGCTCAGTTGTCACTGCAGCACAGCTCTGGCGCGCAAACCCCCTCCCTTTCTCGATGCCTCCCTCCCTCTCCTTCCCTCGCCTCAGGCTCTTGGAGCCCAGGCATAATTCAATAAACATCGATGAATCCCCCTTGGGGTTGGGACCATCTAGTACTAAAAAAAAATGTAATAGAGTATATAAACTTTGAGCTTAAATGATAAGTGGCATAAAATAATTTTTAAATTTTATTTGAGTTGGGCCAACCTGGGGATAATACTGCACCAATTAAGAGAAAGTTGAATGAATGGGAAAAGAGGATAAAATCCAGAAAACCTCCATAAATGAGTATGATAGGCCAAGAACTCCATGGACTGCCTTTGCTATTTCTATCTCAGTTCAGGGCATTGGTGAGCAATGTCAACACAGTCATAGTCATCCCCTACCCAAAGTTCCTGTACTGGAATAAAACTCAGGCAGTGGTAGAGGGTTCATATTCTACCACTGGGGTATCTTCCCCCTTGATAAGTGGTATAAAATTAAGTGTGCAGAAACTTTTTATGTAAATTAGATTAGTAACAAAATAATTAAATATAGAATAAAATAATAGTTTGCACTTACATTAAGCTCAAAATATAGAGTTTTTAAATTAGAGTTATTTTGCTTTAGTGAACCTGGCGCTGTTTGAGAAGGACCTATAGATGGCGGACCACTCCAACTCTCTCCACAAAACATGTGCAGTATGTGGAGGGAGGGATCTCTACATCACCGCCTAGAAACATGCCCCCCAACCAAAGCTATATGGCAGGAAGTCGCACACCTGCTCAAGATTCAAAACAAACAGAAATTCTCAATATCAAAAAGTATCTTTGCGCTCCATATTAAGTCACCAATCCCATCTACCCTCCGCTCCCTAATAATACCCATTGCAATGTGGACAATACACACAATTTCATTAGATGCGTTCAAGGGCACAGTCCCAACCATTCATGGGATTATTAACAGATTCCATGTCCACTTACTAGTGCACTACCCTAAGCCTGGCTTTATGGATATATGAGACCAAGACAAAAAGCGCTCATAGAATCATGGTTCTCACTCTGGTTCCTCCACAGACCCTTTCCTTCACATCTGCTTCATAGCAGGGGAAGCCCCCCTTGGAGTAGTGCACCAACCCCCCATACCTGGCAGTCCTGCTGGCAACAGGGTAACTTGAGTACCTGGGGTTTACTCCTTATATTTGTTAGTTATTCTCTTAGTTTCACATATATTTGGTAATGTCTGTCCCCTGGTCGTCTTACCTCAGTTAAATAAAATATTTTGCTTTAGTGAAAAGACATGTTAGAAACTTAAAAGCACAATTGACAAGTCAAAAGTATATAGATACTAAGTTGCTTTAGCTATGTTTTTTGAACCAGTAATTCAGAATCAATATTAAATACCCTCAAGAGACTACTATTAAATTCATAAATAGAGTAAAAAGTTTTATAATGCCTTTTGATCTAAAAGCATCTCTTTTTTAGCATTAGGTGGTCCCAACCTAATGGGGATACACCAATCTGATCTAAAAACATCTCAGATGTTACAATATAGAAGATATGCATCTCTTATAACTTGATAAAGAGTATTATAAATTATATAGAGTGAGTTTGAAATTATATATGTGGCTCTTACCCCTTTTATTTTATCTCTAAAATTAGTAAAAGCCATCACTATAAAAAATAATGCCATTAAAGTTTTGTTTTATTGCGATTTATTGTCACTTAGCTCTTAAACCTTCATCATCAACTTTAACAGAAGTACAACATATTTAATAAATCAAGAAGTTTTTATGACTTTTAGGTAGATTATATTATCTCCTGTAATAAAAGTTAGATATAAAAACCATATCTTATAATACACCATGTTATGAGGATGGTAACAAATGTTCAGACTATACTTAACAAAGTACTGTGATATCAAATTTAGTCACTTTATATAATATCTAGTATTCTTTTCCATGTATTTATAATTGCATTAGCTAGGCTTAGCCATCATTATTCATTTTACTGTATTTACAGAGCAAAATATTTAGTTATTTGAATATAAAAGTTTTCTGTAAATCAAGAACTGACATTTATACTAGTAATTTGCAAACCCATAGAATTGAAATATACATTCATCTTATAAATTCTTGTTTGCATTAAACCAAATTTATATAAAAACAATGCTTTTATGATAGCAAATAGATCCTACTACCTAAAAACTATTTTTTATCACCCAGTTTAACTCAGCACATTTTAGATGCTTATAATTAAAGGTAACAGAGGTAGGTAAATAACACTTTATGCTTTGTTTTTCATTGTTTTTTTAATATAAAACTACAAGAAATGCTGGTGACTGAAATCTAAAGGCTTCTTCACCTTTTTGATCATATGTAATTGAAGTCTTTTTCTCATTATATTTAAAAACTAAATCTTATACTATAGAGAAAGTGACTACAGTCTGAAGTTTACAGAACAAAGTGCCCTAAAGATGATGCATGTTCTACATTACCAAGTTAAAAAGCATAAAAATTGGTGCTTTTGGTCAGGCATTCTTTGCTTAAGATTTCTATACATCTATATACCTTATTATTGTAATAAATTTAGATATATCTTGTAATAAATTTTTTGTCAGCAAGTACTACATCTATATATTTAAAATGTTATATTTAAAAGGTTATTCTTTAAGGACTCAAACCTCCTTTAGTATCTGAAACAAGAATATCTACTTGCTATAATAATATTCATTCATACATGTAGCAATCAGCAATATAAGCTAAGAAAATTATATCTAATTACTGTAGAGTTTTTGCTCTATAAATTATTTTATATCAGAGTCAAATATACTGTTTTAGTTGTATAATTTCTACTAGATGTTAAGATTTCTTGATTTATTCTTTTTTCTAGAACTCTTTGTAATATAATACATTAACAAATACAATTTCTAGTGTTGAATTAGTACTCATTTACAGAGGATATTAATTATTTTAATAAAATATAAGGATGACAATCTACTTAATAAACACATTCACTAACTGACATACTGACTGGCTGATATCTGAAAACCTTTGAGTCTGATATAGAAATCTATTTGAGTGAGTGGGTGAGAATTGGCAAAAATATTGTGGAATAATTCACCAAATTGCTCACTCAAACTAAACAAAAATCAGCATTAGAGTTTTAAGTAGATTATTATAAATTGTGAAGTAGATTTAGGATAACCAGCTCACCAGCCATATGGGTAACAGAAAAACTGTTAGTCTGAGTGGCTCAAGCATAGTGCTGGCACAGCATCTAGGCTCAATGCAAGCTCATAACCCCAAGCAATGGCAGGTAACTCTGCTAGTCTAATATATATTTTTTGGTAAAAAAAGAACCACCTTTAAAAAGCTCTAAAAAGTATGAAATAATTGAGAAATTATATCTCCTCAATAAAACCCTTTTTGAAATCAGCGCCATATTTTTTAAACTGAATTATAGAATTTTGCTCACAAATACAAATTATATCTTATATCTGGATTGGGTCCAAGTGTAAACTATAAGCAGCTTAGAATATATGGTACTTAGTATATAAATTATAAATACCCTTTTTATAAGTCAGTTAAAATATGGCACCAACTTCAAAAAGGGTTTTATTGAGGAGGCATAATTTTTAGATTATTTCATACCTTTAGAGCTTTTTTTAAAGGAGGTTCTTTTTTCATAAAAAAGTTTCAAAGGTTTTTTTCCCAAAAAAAAAACTTTACCCCCAGTTCTTTCCCTGCAAAAAAATTAGTGCATTTTCAAAATTGGCTTTTTCCTACTTTTATAATTACTATCTCTATATATCCTTTTTGACCCCTTACTATTTCTCTATAAAAATAAAATCCATTGTATATATATTATATAAGGGGAGGATACTCCAGTGGTAGAGCATGACCCTCTGCCCCTGCCTCCCCGAGTTTGATCCGGTAGTGAACTTTGGGTAGGGGACAATTATGACTGTGTTGGTCTTGTGCACCAATGCCCCAAACTGAGATAAGTAAATAGCAAAGGCAGTCCATGGAGTTCCTGGCTTATCATACGCCGTGCATGGAGGTTTTCCAGGTTTTATCCTCCTTTTCCATTTTCTTCACTTCCCCTCATCGGTGCGGTATCGTCCCCAGGTCAGCCCGCCTCGAATAAAATTTATAAATTTAATTTATATATATTATATATAGTACCTTATAAACAAATATACTAATAATTCATTTTATTAAATTTAGTTGATTTTATTGGCCAAATTATATTAAATTATCTGATTGCCATCTACAATACTTCATTTTATTAAATTTAGATGCTTTTATTGGTCAATGTATGCTGAATTTACTGATCGCCATCTACATTAATTCATTTTATTAGCTTTGGTTGCTTTTATTAGTCAATATATAGTAAATTTATTGATCTCTATCTAAAATAATTCAT